>JAMQGT020002537.1:0-7500 GCA_024447675.2 Pterophyllum scalare
AAAAAAAAGAAAAAGGGGGAGGGAGGGGCATGACACCATGCAGCACAGCGGGCAGAGCCAGGTTAAGGGGCTCATTTCAAATGTTAGATCCTGATGACCTGGTCGGTCTTCGCTCAGGTTTTCAGAAGGCTAATGCAACATATGGTGATTATGTTTTCCTAAATTCCCAATCAGCCCTAAAAACTGCTTATTTCTGTTTTACATTTCAAAGGTATATTTGCAAATACCTTTTTTTTTTAAGATTACAGCCACCCAAACTTAAGCCTAACGTTATTTCTGCACAGACTCCACTGAAGTAGATTGAAAATTGATTTTATTCTCAGTCCGTTTGCTTTACTTTTATCCCCAGTTGAGCCAGATTTTTTTAATGGTTCCATCAAAGCTGGAGAGAATATGCTTCAGAATCACCAATGTGGATACTGTCAGTGTGTCTTCAAGGTCAGTCTACACCTTGCTGTCCAGCTTAGCAGTTACACTGCTCAAGAGTGGAGATGATTTGTCCAGTACTACAGCTCTGATATTAGTTAAATCCCATTTGTGATGGATATTCTTGCAGGTTTGAAGTTCAGCTTCTGTTTCAAGGTGAAAAACATATTTAGCAGTCATTTAGAAACTATATAGACCTTTTGTGGACATCTTATAATGTACTGCAGATTATTGGATTGAAAATAAATCTTTTTAACAGTGTCTTTAACAATGCACCTGTGCCAGACATTACAACATTGGCAGAGAGCTCTATCGGGTCCGCCACTCCCCTATCCCTCTTGGCATTGTGCCAGCCTCCTTGGCACAGTAGATGGGTTGAATTATAGATTCTGCCCACACTTTATTTTCATCCTGGTTATTATACACATAAATTTTACAGTTGAAATCTTGAGGGAATACAGAGAGACTTGCTTACCTGTGTTTGAGGCCTGAGTGCAGCAGAGCAGCTGGTGGTTAAAGATGAAAAGGGCCTAGGCCTATAGGGCTAGACTAGTAGAGAACATCTCTACTTGGCTACGTTGCCCCTTTATAACTCTCCACCTGGCTTTTGTCAGCCTCAGCGGAAAACCCTAAGGTCCTCTCATTAACACCCTAGCCTGTAAGCATGCTGATCTGCTCTTCAGTGGCACTACGTCATTTAAATGAGTGTGGACCTGGAACACCGGGATAAAGTTCAGAAGGCAGACATCCAGCGATACCCAACTCAACCCCCGCTGTGTGCTGTCCTGACTTGGTCTGGTAACAGGCTGACGGACAAACACCATATGCCATGTTCTGATCACAAGAGCCACGGACTTCCAAGTCCGGCAGTGACCACTAGTGGTGTTTTTAGGTACTGTCATGTAGGACTCACGAGAATGTTTCATCAACAAAGTGCAACAAGTTACAAATGTTTAACAAAACGGTTTTATTAAGTCATGAAAAAAAAATTGTAGTATATCATTGTGCTTTTATCCCCACTCGTGTGTGTGTGTGTGTGTGTGTGTGTGTGTGTAGTAAGGAAATTTGTATTTGTATTTCCAAGTGAACTCATGTATGCCAGCTCAAATTTGGGTATAACAGCGTGAATTCAGTTAATTTAATTCAGTAATTTTTAGTTGTTTTAAGTTTTCTTGTTTTTATGACGGGTAGCGTAATAAATTTGTTAAGCACTGTAACAGTATTAGTAATTATATATTTTTGCATATCTAAAGAAAATGACTTAGTGATTGCACAACTGCACCACTGGAGAGGTAAAATTTAAGTGGGAGAAGATGGATGGATTGATGCATTCAATAATTCAAAAACTTGCAAACTGAAAGATTAGAAGTAGAACCTCTCGAAATACGAGCACTCACGTTTATCAAGTCAGGAGCAGGCAAACCAAATTTTGTACAAATTTATGAAACTAATCATGAAATGGAAACTTGTCAAATTTGTGGCACTCCCTAGACATGAAGCACAATGCACTTTAGTATATCAGCGCCTCCAAATCTGTGTGAATGGCCTATTTACAGGTCATATGTTTATACATTCTAATTGGATTAACAGCTTGATGGCATTTCCTTAACAACTCACAACTCAACAAAGGCTGCCGATGATCTTGACTCAGAAAACGTATTTTTAAAAGACAGTGGAAAAAGTCCCCAAAGTGAGGCACATGAATTAAGATGTTACTATTTACAAGATAACTGGTATGAGCTCGATTATTACCGTGCCAACTTCGAGCGTGGTTTCTGGGTAGAGGAGGGAATTTGGCACCATGTCACACAGTTTTACCTCTCCAGGTCTTATCACTTTTGTTACACTTTTATTGCAGAATGATAACACGAAACGGACTAGTTACTTTTGTGTTCCTGCAGCATCACTGCTTCGACCCCTAAAAAGAAAGCTAAATTTCAGAATACAATATCATGTTGACACCTCACTGCATGCACTGAGTAAATGCATTCATCATTAGCTGTGTTGGTCCACTGACACGATAGTTACATTCAGATATAGCTTTTCTGTGCTATGACGGCAACTTATCTTGCAGTTAACCTGACATTCAGAATACAGTTTTTTACAATTCTGTGCAAGAATTAGTGCATGTCTTATTTGAGAGTGTGTGTGTGTGTGTGTGTTCCACGAGCAGCTTGAGTGTGTTTGTGTAGCATCAACCTTCAGAAATTCTGTGAAGCTGAGGAATCTGCCAGCTTCAAAGCTCTGTGTGTTTTTCTGAACATGACAAGATGATTGCGTAAGCAGTGGGGGGCTTTGAAAACATGTGGAAAATTGGAGGAACTCTCTAAAAATGTCTAATGCTTCAACAGTGTAACGCAATATTTATATTTAATACTTTTAATAAAAAGGGGGGTTATGCAAAAGTGTTGTTGTGCATGTATTGTTTAACCCCTTTCATTTGAAAAGGGTCGAAACAACAAGTTAGTCTTTGACTTATCTCTCAAATGCAGTAGCTGTACTTTATGATGCAGGTGTGCCTTATTTGAATTTAAAGATGACACCTGCAGTATAGAAGGTAAAAACAGATTATATAATTTAAAAGAATTTGAATGTCAATATTTGGTATGACCACCTTTATTCTAAGTAGTCTTCAGAAATACTTCTCCAGGCTTTATAAAACAGTGGAGCAAAACCTGATGGTATTTTTCTGCATTCGTAATTCCATCATTTTTGACAAGATCTCCAACACGCTGGTTGAAATGCCGCCCAATGGCTGTAGATGCTCACTCTTGTATCTCTCCTGACCTCCTCTGTATGTGTTGATGACACTTTGACCCAAAAATTCCAGATCACTCCATCACACCTGTTGCTGCTGATTTTCAGTCCAGTTCTTGTATAATTTGGCATCCCTTCGGCCTTTTCTACTTGTTTCCCCTTCCTTAAGAATGGCTTCATTGCAGCCACCCTCCCACTAAGAGCATTTCTGATGAGACTTCAGTGAACAGTGAAGGCCCAGATGCATCTCTCAACTCCTGTGCCAAGTCTTTGCTGGATTTTTCCCCCCGTTTCTCAAGAACTTTCAGATGCTGTTCATCTATGTTTGTTCTCCACTCCGGTTTCCGCACAATTTTTAATGACACATTGCACACCGTGCTACTAGTACTAACATGCCTAAATGTGCAATTTAAAGTAGGTTTTATGAATAAAAGATACTTGGTAGCACTCCATCTTGCCTTGTTAAAAAAATGTCAATATCTGTACAATTTTTCAGTAATATTGTTACTTGTCTGAGCCTTTTGTGACTATGCTTTATTCAGTTCAAAAGAACAGGTGTAAACATTAAAGGTCTAGCTGTAATGGGGCATGGAGATTTATGGTTATTGTATCACTGCTATAGTCCAAAACCAAGACCAAACCACAACAAATACAAGTATAACAGTGACGGCTGAAGCAGAACTTTTCCTCTATAAAAAAACCTGCTCCATAGATCAGTCATGCAAAAGTTCCTTGATCGTGTTATTCACAGTGCAGCGATTTCTTGTTTCATTCAAAAAAAAACAAATGCTTCCATAAGTTGCAGTGTTTCTTCTCTTTGTATATCTAATCAAAGTGAGTTAGGTAAATCTGAGTCTGGGAATCAGTTTGCAACCTGAAAGCGCACGTGCTCAAAGATTTCGTTTTTGTTTTGGTTATTTTTAGTTTAAAGGAGTTCTGTGTTGCTTTCCCCTTACGAATGGCAGCGGGAGCCAAGGCTCCTTAAGGAAATTATGAAAACAGAAGTAATCTCTTATTAGCTAATGTAATGCCAAAGAGAGGAAAAAGAGGATTAAAATTATTTGTACAACAAAAATGTTACAGTATGAAGGCTTTTTTTTTCATATATATAAAATTTCATTTACATTCTGACAGACACAGTTTATGGTTACCTTTGACCACTGATTCAAATGGTCTCTCAGCATACTTATGTTTTAATAGAAACAAGCCAAACAGCTACAGACTGGATTAATTTCTTTATCCATATTTTCTCACCAACTGCCAGAGACTAATTAACCCAAAGTTCAACTTGTTGTTCATTTATTTTCCACAAGGGGAATGAAAGCTGTTTCTAATGAGTAGACAGAGAAAATCTTGTAGGTTTTTAGCATTTTTGAATATGTAATTAAATTTTTTCAGGGCTGACATGCTCTAATGTTCTTTTAATCAGTAATAGAACCTCGCATTAAGGGCTCTGTGTGTGTGTGTGTGTGTGTGTGTGTGTGTGTGCGTGCGCATTAACATAGCTTTTGGGGACCTCAGAAACAATTTGAAACAGATTTCAACAAAAGAGACATAGCTATATGACATTGGGAGGGGGGGGTCTTTTGAGGAATGCTTAAGCAGTAGGGTAGGAAGGAAGCTATACAGCACTTTGGCACTGTGATTTGAGAAGGTGTTAAATGCAGAACCAGGAAAGGTCCAACTTTGCCACGCTTTGAAATTCCTTCCTCGAGGGATCAGAGCAAAGCGGCAAGAGCTCCGAACAACAGGCACATCCTTTCCTCCCCGATCGCACGGCTGCTTCAAACATGCACATCAAACAGCTGAGAACTAGCAGACACCCTAGACATGCAGAGACAGACAAAAGTTGGGTGGAAAGTCGGCTGGGTCCCTAAGGTGGGAGTTACGTAACTTCTCTTCTCTTCTGCTGTGTTTGAGGAGATAAAAGGCAGCGAGGAGTTCAGGCTAGTGAGATGTTGTTAATCTGCTCTGATAGTGAGCCTTTTTACTCCCGTAATTATCCCAGACTTTCTGAGGATAGAAACTGAAGAGACTTAGAACATTAAAAAATCGTTGACTGACACAGCAGACAACAGAAACAGCTTGGATCATTATATTTTTATGTGAAGATTTTGAACCATAGAAGGCAGAAGTAATGAGAGAGATTTCCATAAGTCAACCCTGAGAAGCAGACACTGATGCAAAGGCTTGGTGAAGATTCATCTGCGCTTTAATGGAGCAAATCTTTGAATATTGAACGACTTCTATTTAAAACAACTCCAGGCCAAATAAGGAAAACATCAAAGGCGTGTCAAAAAAGTTGAGAATTTCTATTTTGAATCTTTGGCAAGGGCAAAGAGTTTGGATTCTGGCAGGTCAAAAGCCCCTGCCATATCCAAACACTGTGTCATGCGTGTGTGTGTGTGTGTGTGTGTGTACACACAAAAGACAGACTGGACACGTCCTCCTGTTCCAGACACTGCCCTCCATGTGTGTCACGGCCTGCTGGCTCAGATCTGTGACAGAACGCCGCAGAGTTTTAAAAAATCATTGGTGAGTGTGTGTGTGCGCGCGCGTGTCTGTGTCTATGGGACTGTGAGTGAGCGGGTGAGGGCTGCCCTGGTGTCTGAACTCTCATGTCCTGCCGGTGACAGTTGCTAATGCAATACTAACCTCTGTCATGACCTACTTTGCTATGCCACCTTTGTCCAGATCCTTACATTACACACACTCAAACGTGCACACTCACATGGAATATTAATAAATAAAAGGAATGAATCCCCTTATAATTCCAAAGACATTTCTGAAAAACTACACTTGTGCGTGCACAGACATTTGAGCAGATTAGAATTAGAAGCTGACAGCATGGGTTGAGGGACAGCGCTTGGTAAGAGCATGCTTTGACAGCTGAGAAAATGACTACATGTTATAAATGTGACAAGCCCCCAAGAGAGAGGTGATGCAGGACAGAATGATGGCCAGTTTGATTTTCAGCCCAGAAAATAGATATCTATTTAAACCCTCATGTGACTGGCCTTTTCAAGTTGAGCTCAGCACAAGACAAGAGAATTTCATTTAGGAGTGCCATTTTACTACTTTTTGGTTTGATGGATTGATATGAGAGCTTCTTGCTTCTTCTCCGAAGGGATTTTTTTTTCTTCCCGCTCATCGAATCTGAAGGGAAAAGGATGTTGTGACTTTTTGAATTGTGACCCTCCCAAATGGGTATTATACCCTTCAATGCACCAATAAGAGGTAGCATTGGCTTGAAATGTGCTTGATCTCTCACATTTCTCAGCAAAACAGGGGGGTTTGCTTCGGCTGGGGATTGGCGTGATGCAGTTTTTATCTTGTTGATGCTGACAGCATTCGGAATCAGTTTTGAGGTTGCATCCGTCTTGTGTCTACAGATATGTTAGTGTGAAGCTAGTGACAGGGCGCTTTGACTTAGATGCTTCAAGCAGCATCCCAACATACTGATTTATTTTATTACTGTGTCATGCAAAAAGCAATATTTCCTAAATAGGCTTACAAGACAGCAATAAGAAACCAGCTGGAGCAGTACCATAACAAGCACTAAAGAAATAGTCCCAACATGATGTCTTCCCCAAGCTTTAGAGATAGCTAATATCTGCACAGTGGCAATGCTGACATGTTGATGTCAGTATAGTGTTTGGTGGTCTATATGGACAAAAGTACATTTCTTAATTTGTGAATCATGATGCTTTCCATCAAAATAATGTGATAATAATATTAATAATGAAAGGCACGGTGTGTGAAAACACAGCAGCATTGCTAAATGTTAAGAAAAAGGAAACTGCTGACACAGTCTGTGGTTTATTCCTATAAAGTAATATAAAGAAAAAACCTGTTGTAAAAGTAGCTTTAACTACATTATTTAGGACTTTCATGCCAAGACGGCAAACTTCAAGTGGTCCTGATGGAAAAATTTGTAGCAGCCCACTAACTAAATCATACGTGCAGTGACACAACATTTCACTTACATAAACTTGTTGCCTTGTATGTGAGGAGAAGGATTTAAATTTCAATTCTGGGTTTAACAGGGAGCCAATGAAGAGAAGCCAATATGTGAAAAATGTGCTTTCTCTTTCTAGTCCCTGTCAGTACTCTCGCTGCCTACAAACAAACTGCTAACAGAGAAGCAGTAGCTAATGAGGCCGACCGTCTAAGAGCAGTGGATGACTGTCTGAGAGCACTCTCTGACTGCCCTGAAGCAGCGGCTGACCATTGCAGCATCAGCATATGCCACAAATCCAGAATAGCGCAGGCCACTTTTGAATCTCGGACTCTGCTGCCTGTGTTTTTGGCCATATA
>JAMQGT020002538.1:0-48268 GCA_024447675.2 Pterophyllum scalare
TTTTGCTTATTACAACTGGGATTTATACTTTTATTATAAAATACAGGCAGCCTAATACCAAATTTATTTGGGTTAATAGTCCAAGGGTGATTTTCTATTTGTTTTCTATTATTTTATTTATATGAACAGCTCATAAACATGCTTCACATTTGATAGTTAACAATGTACTTCTATTTATTAAAAACATATTTAGACATACAATTGTTTTCCTAAAATGTTATCAAAATTGAAGTTTATTTGAAAAGTGATCAGTGTGTTTTAGATCAATCACAAGCTACCGCTTAATAAATATTGATTCATGACGCATACTTGGCAGGAAATATTAATTTCACAAATACAAGTTAGGTTTTTGTATTTTATAAACCCACCATCAATGAAAAATATACCATTAAAAAATAAATAAAAGAAATAACAAAAGATCAAATGTATGATAACAACATGACAACACAAAATAGTCTTGAGTATTAAAATATGTATTTTGAAAATACAGCTTCTTTTGTGAAATGCTTAAACAGCTTCAAAGGGTCCAGCACATATTACAATATTTTTACTTTAAGAATATTTAATTTTATTTCTACTAAATTAATATAAGACACATGCTATTGTATGGAAAAAATATTCAATGTCAGATCATCACACTATTCATAATGTGTAATAGCTGTACAAATGTTTTATGAAAAACTTTGTCCATGTCCATGACAGCAAAGTAAAGATATCAACATTAATTTGTGGCGTTACAAAAGTTTGAGAATGAAAGAACTAGCATTTTAAATTGTTAATATTTATTAGTGTAAAATTATTATACAAATATGCATCTTTTAAAACCACCCTTCCCACTGCCTGAAATGGAACGGCACACATCAGTCCAGTTGGCAGATTATGTTCATTTAAAGAATTTAGGAGATGTTTAGCTTTTTAGTTATAGGAAAACATTATAGCTCTTGCTTCAGCTATTGTGTAAGGTTTTAGAGTGCAGGATGTAGTGTAACATATGAGTTACATAAAAATACATGTGATGTTTTGGCAATTCAGCTGCATCATCTTTTTGAAACATGTCTTGAATTGTATTCAGGGCCATATCAGTGCTTTTTTTTGGATTCAGGATCAAAATCAAAGTCCTTGTATTTTTTAGTCAAAAGTTAATAATTGGAATATGTCATAATTCAATTTCTCAGGTGACAAATATGGCAAAGATAAGAAGAGGTCAAAGACATGGCTGTCTGTATTTATGGACACTGTCAGGAGGTGAGGACAAGCTAGTTGAAGAACTGTCAGCATTTGGACACTTAAAAAAGAAAATACATTGGAACAGCACTCTATGGGAAGATTTGGCTGGAAAGCTGTTTGATGACAAGTCAGTTAAAAAGAAGAAGTGGCGTTACACTGTATGGAACTGTGACAGAAAGTCAGTTAGAACAAGAGCACTCCTAAAGCAGAGGAAAAGTGCTTTTTGTGATGTGCAGCATGATATAGAAAAAGATGACAGACAGATGCATGACAGACAAGAAGGGAAAGAGGACAGGAAAGGAAAGAAACTCAAGGATCAGACTGGTCCAGATGAAGTCCAAGAGAATACCAGCATTTACCAGAAGAAAAATACTGACGCTTCTTTGAACATATCTGAGTTTCAACAGAATGAGAACGAGGCAAAAGAGTCGAGTCAAAGTGAAAGGAAAGGTGAAAGTGAAATGCACGGAATAGATCTTCAGGAACCCCCTCCAAAAACTTGCAATGACAAAATTAGAGATACATTGATTAGTAACAATGACACATGTGAAGAGAAGACACATGTTCGCAATGATCTTCTTAAAGATGAGGTCGCAATCCTTGAGAGAGACCAAGTCCACATCACAGATAGCCGAGATGGTGAAAGCAATTCACAGATCAAGAAACTGGATCAAAGTCCAGAGTATCATCAGGATACTTTGTTTTGTGTTTGTAAACAGCCCAATAATCCAGCAGAGCCATACGCTCAGTGTTGTCAGTGTAAAGCCTGGTTTCATCCTGTTTGCATTGGCTATCAAAGATAGATATAGAGGACATTGCAATGATATCACCGTGGTCATGTCCTTCCTGTAGCAGTATTGCTCCAGCAGCAGACACAGAACAGTTGGAGAACATAAAGAAGAGGTTGCCTTTTGGGAATGAGAAAGTGTCATGCCCTCAGAGGTTTTCATCTAACCTGCAAGAAAGACAAAAACAAAAAAAAACAAAAAAAACAACTCCAAAATGTCAAACTGTTCTTTTCGATTTGTTTACACAATCTGAACTTTAGAGGCTGACCTTGTTTGTTCATTTATTTATTTCTGAATGACCGTGTTATATTTTTGCACTGTGCCTGAGTACTGTGTGCAGCAGCATAAAAGTGCACCCCGTTTGCTTTTGAAATAGAAGGCAACATCTGCAAAGTAAAGGCCTTAAGTCTATGATTTAATTGTGTTCATATTAAAGATCTTTACACAACAAGTTCGCATCCGAAAGATTCGGAATTTCGTGTCGTTTTTACGCAACGCATCCGGTGTGAACCAGCCTTAAGGCTGCAAGTGCCACGATTTCACAGTTTCTTGAATTTTTTTTAAAAAGCATTTCTAAAGTGCAGTATAGATTCTCTGCTGGGAGAACACGTTTATATGCGCAGGTTGTTTATCCATACCTACTAAAACCCTGAATGAAGCACAAACTGCGTGTCACCTTGTCACGGGAGTGTGTGTATTCATTTGGTGATTTAGCAAATTTATAAAAAAAAGTTCTACTTAATTCTGATCTGCTGCTGAGCCTGTTTGACACTGATGGAAACACAACACACACCAAGAACACCCAGGGGCGCAAAAAAAGTGGGTATGCACTATATGCAATGTACAGTATAGGGGCGCCAAAGCGATACGGGGAAACTATTTCTCTAGTCGGCATTTTCTGTAATTAACAGCTGTGCATGTGATATGATCAGTAACAGACACACACACACACACACACACACACACACAAAAGGCGCTTTCAAGAAGGCGCTCGATCGAGACAATTTTTCATTTGTATCAAGAGGAGGCTTTTAAATACTCAGGTTAAGTTACTAGTAAAAATAACAGGTCACAGTTCTCCAACTGTGTGCTGTAGTTACAATATAAGTTATAGTGAGAGTGTGCGTGTGTGTCTGCATACACCTCAGAAAGTATCTAGCTGCGCTCCTGGGAACGCCTGTCACATTAATTTCACGATTTCTATGTCTCCTTTATCAGGCTGTGGGACAGTAACCTTAAATGTTTATCTGGATGCAGTTTAAAGTTTCAGAGCTCTGATATTTGGCAGCACTGAGAATGCGCTCAGCAATAAAATTATTTAGTGAAATAAAATAATTTTACCGCTCTGTGCACTAAACCACCAGATTAACGATTTGCTCCGGGGTTGATTATGTGTCCTTTTTTACAACAGTGTTGCTTTTTACTGGTATATTTTTTTTATTGTTTCTATGTGATGATGTATCAGGAGAAGGTGGCACTCATAATAATCATTTTCTGTGGGAGAGTCACGTGATGCGTGTTTTAATTAATTATTGTGGAAAGTAAAAATCACAGTCATTAAAACGTGTTCAGATTTGGCAAAGTGATGATGATTCATCTCATAAATCATGACACACTGCTGTCCCCTACATAAGCAGCCTTTAGAGGTTACAAGTATCGGTATCAGCAATACTGGCCCTGTATTTACTTGGTATTGGATCGATACCAAAATTTGCAGTATCGCACACCACTAACATGCGCTAACATGCACACATACAGTAGTTTCTGTTTTAATGTTAGTGACTTCAATTTTTTACAATGTACTTATTTATTAATTTATTGCCCGTAAAGCTCTTTGTACATTTACATGTGACTTTGGCCTTTAATAATAAAACTGACTTGACTGTGGAAGAATATGTCTGATAGCTAAGAGCAAAGAAACATGGGTGTACTGTGTACAGACACATTACTTTCAATAATAATTCTGAATCCTAATTTTCAACATTTTTACATGTGATAGCATTGCCTCTGCCTAATGTTGACATGATTCCAAATTTCTTTCAAGCTTATAGTGCCTTTTCATGCTGTATGGATGGTGAAAGCAAGACAAAACATAGCAAACTGTAATTTTCACAGTTAACGTTTATTTAATTTTCAGCAAACAAAGGACAAAAATGTCCTGATTATATCTGTAGTGCAGAGAATGCTCCAGCATTTATGACATTTAGCTCACATTTGCAGGAGACACTCAAGTTAACATGTCACCTCTGAAGTCTGCAGCCTTTCATGTGAGACTGACAAAGAAAGCAGGCTTTACTTCTTGCTCTGCTTGACCAGTTGTTCCACTTCCTTCATGAAGCGCAGGCAGAGTTCCTCCTGCCACGGCAGGGCAACACACTGCACTGCCACAGGCAGACCCTCGCCTCCACTCACTGCCTGAACACAAAAACACATTCTTGTAACTTAAAACTCTGTGGGTCTTTAATATGTCTGTGTTTATGGGCCTGCTGTTTCATAATCATACATCAACCATACAGTGTACTCAGTACAGTGATGTAAAGCCATAATAAGTAAAGATAAGAAATCCCTTTATTAGTCCCAGGATGGGCAAATTCAGTGTAGCAGTGGCAAAGGTATTGTACAGAGTACTAACAGTAGCTAGGATACAATGAGATAAAGTATAAGAGGTAAAATAAAAAATAAAAATATAAGAGGTAAAGTAGACAGAATGATAAAAATCTATATAAACGTTATGTACAGTATAAATAATATGTACATAATGGCAGACAGAACATACTATATGAAGATTATATTACAAAATGGATTATTATATTGCACCTGTTTATTGCACTAAATAAAGACTGAACTATATTATTGAACTATAAATAATAAATATAGTTGAAGTGAATATTGAAGAGTTGTACATCACATTTTTTCATTCATGGACAGAAAAACTGCTGGTATTTTATTAAAGAAAATCTTCAAGTTTTGGTCATCTGTCATTTTTTTGACAATATCCAACCAATAACACCTTGTGTTCAATCAGTCCTATGCAACTGGTACATGTTACTTACTTCTTTGAAGAGATTGTCCCACATGTCCTGATAAAATCCCTTATAGTGCTTGAGTTCCTCCTCATCCTCTGCAGTCACTGTGGAAACGGTGACTACACCCGCAGGAAAGTTGAGGAGATTGTAGAGCATTGTGTAACTGAGAACAGCTGAAACAACAGATAAGAAAAACAGGTTATTGATGCTGAATAGATAAGAACGTGTTGAAAAGAAAGTGGCAGTGAGAAAGACTAAATTGTCTCTCGTTCTAAGTATATCATACTTGTAATTTTGCCACAGTAAAGGAAGTTGTAGGCTGGTCCAATCACGGGGCACAGCAGCACATCAATGTTGCAGCTCCTCCAATGTGCTATTGTCTCATGAATGTAGTCCTAAAAAAAAAACAAAAAAACAGGAACAGGTTTCCCCTTTATACTTTCATTCATGACAATGGATTAGCTGAAAGCTAACAGTACCTCAACAGCAGCATGCTGCTTCCACAGATCTGGAACAGATCTGAAAATGAATCAGTATGTTTGATATTATTCCTAGCACATTATACAAAACTGTAACAAAGAATCAAGCACAAATGACTAATGTAAATAATACTCTCACCGAACTCCACACAGACCACTGATGTTGGCAGAAGCACGAGGAAACTGCAAAAAAAAAAAGAAAAAGAAAAAGAAAAAAAAGAATGGTATTATGAAACAAAAAAATCAGCATTATTCTAGCACATCACGGTGTGTTTTATCAGATCAAACTGCCATTTTCAAACCAATGTCTGAATTCATGTGTGTCGGTCACAGAATGAGATCTCACCACGGACTTGAGCAAGAACGAAACGATTTTCTTCAACCACTTAGGGAGATAATAAGAAAAAATCTGAGACTTTAGACAAGGGTCCACAGGTCCCCCCTCCCTGAAATGAAAGGAATCATTGGAACAAAAAAAAAAAAAAGTCTGTTCAGAGACAGAGAACTGAGACTTTACTGTAATAAGTTCAAAAAACGGCACAACATGCGCTCATAAAAGCAATGGCAACATGGTGATGTATGGTGGTTTAACAAGGTTTGTTATTTTAGTTAATCATGCTATTAGCTGTCATTTAGCACTGAAAAGAAAAGCAAACCTGTAGTTATTATTTAACAAGAATTAATTAACTGAATTATGACAAAGAACAACTCACAGTTTTTGTAGCAAGGTGGCAGCTCCATCTGCAAATATACCCCTTCCCAATAGTTCAGGGACGATTTCATTCATCTTCAGTAGATGGTAAGGGACCAACTAAAGACACAAATGACAGCATTAAGGACACATGGCTCATATCACTTAACTTGACAGTGGTTATAATGTGGCAGTGTAGTCTTACTGTGTGGCCTGCTTGCTCTAACAGAGCTTTGACCTCTCTGATGCCTCGGGCCATGCTTGGAGATGGCTGTGAGTAACCATCGTTTTCCAAATAACCAATCCTTAGAGGTTTGGAGCTTCTGTATATCTAAAGGTGAGGCATTTTCATTTTTGAGACAATTAAACAGAATAAGATACCTTTTAATTAACTGATAATAATTTGTAAAGGTTAAGGTTACAGCCAAAAGTCCTGTACTGTTCATGCCAAGATTTTAAATCAGGTGAGGTCAGGCTAATGTAGACAGCAACCATCTGTCCAAAAAAAAGCTCCGTCTTCATATTTCAGCTTAGTGTCACGGAGCCAGTTTTTTTAAACTAACAAAATCTAACAAACGCTGCCTTACCAACACATCAGCAGCAAGCAAATCAACAAAAAGCCATATGCTGTTTTTTGTTTTTAATCTTCACATAATCAAAATGAAGAATTAGAACTTTTAGTGCATGACCTTGTAAAACAGAGAGAGAGAGAGAGAGCGAGAGTGCTCAAGGTCACTGAGATGCACCTATGGTATGAATTTGAACATCCTAGGTCACATCGTTCTCGAGTGATTGTGTTCACAAGGTTGAAAATTGGCCTTTTAGGCTGAGGGGTAAAAAATGATTATCAGGAGAGGATACACATCCCACAGTGCAGGACACACCTCCATATTAAAAGGTAATGGTGGAACAGTGGGGTCCAAAGAAAACATGTGGTCACAAAGAAGTGCCTGCATGCACAGAGCCAAACTATCCACATCTCTTGCCATGGGTCCAGGAGATGATAGCACTAGTTCAATAAGAAAAATAAATCAATGGACAAATTGATCCACAGAATTTGCATAATATTACTAAATAATTGTTAAGTAACTCTGAATTTACTTTATATACTAATGTGACATATTCCTTACCTGACTTTTGGCCTCGACAAATCTGATGAAGCCCCTGTAAACTGGTGTTAACAAATAAAGATAAAAATACTGTCAGCCGCCAGTGCTGCCCCTCAGCCTCCTGGCAGTAGAACCTTTAGGTGGTACTTCTGCTGGAAGCACAAGTTCTAATGCACATAATTACCAGGTCTAGGTAGATCTTAATGGGGTGCATATGAGCTTTACCTTAGTGACTTAAGTCACCATATCAATTCGGAAGCAAATGGCTAAGCAAATACCAGGAATAAGAATTGCCAAAATTATAATAAATATAAACCACTGAGAATACTGTCACTTTCTCTGATTGGCATTACTATGTTAAGAACTAAGTAATCTGAGATTTTTAGTAGATGCATCTGTGTTATCTATTTGAAAATCCTAGGTGATATCTTTCTCAAGTTATCACGTTCAAAAGATAAATATAAAAGCTGACCTCTGACTTTGAGGTCAAGTTCACAGAGATTCAAATTTGTCCAAGATTTTTAGTAGCTATATTTATACTATCAATCTGAAAATCCTAGGTGACATTGTTTTTCAGAACACCTTTTGCTTGGGATCAGGGTCGCCGAGATTTGAACTCGTTCGAGATTTTTAGCAGATGCATTGATGGCATGAGTTTAAACATCTCAGGTCACATGCATTATTGTGTTCACAAAGTTGAAAATCGGCCACCCGGCGGGTTGACAACAATACCATCAACTCATCACTGTGGAATAATTTTGCATGACATTGACTGAATAAGACCCACCTCAGCCGACCTGTTGTTGGCTTGATACCACAGATCCCACAGAATGAGGCAGGAATACGGATACTGCCACCTATATCACTGCCTATGCCAAGCAGGGAGCCTCCTCCCCCAATGAGAGCCCCCTCCCCACCAGATGAACCTCCAGAGGTCTTCTGGGGGTTATGGGGGTTCACGGTCTGCCCATAAACAGGATTACTGCAGTCATAGCTGAAAGTGGACAAAGAAACACAGGCATGTAATGAGCCTTTACATAGAGTATGTATATTTGGATTAGGTAAAGACAACTGAATGAATGCACATATGCCACGTTTTCACTAGTACCTACTCAGCGCAACTCAACTTGACACGGTTTTGTTTTGTTTCCATTATGTACCACCCTAATGTCAGTGGACTTGATATAGCAACATGGGCACAAGTTATTTGAAGTCATTTGTATGCAATTCAAACGTGGCCATTAGCTCGGAGACCTCCTGATACACCAAGCAGAGAAGCATCTGCACCTCGTCGTTAGACCACGCTGTTGGTTTGCTCGTCTCCATTTCCCTAGCTGCTGGGTTTTTAAAAATGACACGTTTGATTCTGGCGAAGGAGTCGCTCTCATGACTCAGGTAGTGACGACACTCCCTGGCCAATCAGCTGCAGGCTATTCTTCGACGTTACATTTTCGTATCAGAACCCCGGCTGAGTGGGCACTAGAAAAGTACCTGGTACCAGTACCTAATGGAAAACCCTAAAAACCGTGCAGAGTCGAGTCGCGCTGAGTAGGAACTAGTGGAAGCACGGCAATAGTTTTTAACAGTTACTGTTTTTGTTTTTTTCATGTGAATTATTGATAAAAAATTTACTTTAAAAGGGCTTGGGGCAAGTTGGTTTTCACAAAGGGAATAGCTCCTTGTTTCTTCAGTACTTCAACAAGCACGCTGTCCTTTTCAGCAGGCTGATCCAGGTTAATGACCACACCACAAGAACAGTCATGATTCTTGTGTTGTTTAAAAAAAACAAAAAAACAGATGATAATGTTGTATGAAAAAAAAGAGCTATAATTCTCAAGAATGCTATAACAGACTCATAAATACTAATTGGAAATCCTATGTGACAAGTGCTTGCACTGCATAAAGACAATAATACCTTAAATGCAACATTTTCTTTGATGCTCACTGGAACTCCATACAAGAGACCTTCCTTGTTGGAGCCAACAGTTTTCAACTGATCCAAGCTCTCCAGCAAAATTTCAGTGCAGCAGTTCAGCTTTTTGTTTACAGCCAGCGTCTGTTGGAAAGAAAACAAATGCAGACAGGTTCGGATTAACAGATTCTCATGAAAGGGATGTTGATTTTTAAGCACTTTCTAAAACCTCTAAATCTTGTTGCAAACACACAAATATTTACTTGACACAAGAATTGACTTTAGTCAAAATATTTATAGATGGACTGTGTGTACATTGTTTCTGTAATAAGACACATTTCTGTATATTAAGAAACAATAATAAGTACCAAGTAGGACAAATGTCAAAAGTAAGCACCACTGAGATAGGACTGGAAAATGAAAAATGAAATTGATTTCTTAGTGTACAATTTGGATTTTGGTCTGAAAGATTTTTTGTTATCTTCAGCAGTGAACATTTGGATACTGAACTTTTTCCATGTAAGAGTGAAGCACATCCTCGGGACTCAGGGAGCCTTCCTTCAGTTTCTTTGCCAGCTCAGACAGGGACAGATCCACGATGAAAGCGGAGTCAGTCATCGGATGCTAGAGGACCAGTGACACACACCCACACAGAATCATTATGTCATAAAAGCATATAGAGCTGCAACAAAGAAAAGTCATATGGGTTCACAGATTCAGGATTCCACCTTTGCCCATGTTCCACCTCCCAGCCTAGTTTAATAAAAGACAGCTACAAAGTTTTTGCATAATGCTGACAATCAGCTATAGAGAACACTGAAAACATACAGATAGGTGAACTATTTTAAATGTCTTGTAACTTATTAGACAACTATGTTCTACCAAAATGACTTTTGTATACCTCAGTTCTACCTGGATTCTATGAATCTGTATATGTGTAGTCAACTTCCAAAAGGTATTCTCTCATTTGTTCACTGATAATGGTGATAGCTTTTAACAAATTCCAAGTTTCTATTGTAAAACAAAAGAAAAAAAAGGCTGATCTTCCAAAAAGGTTGTCTATAAATAATGTATCTTATTTTAGTAATAAAAAAAATGCTGCCAGCTGCCTGTACCACCCCTCAACATCATGCCAGTATAATGTTTAGGTGGCACAAATCCCCTGGAAGTACAACTTTCAAAACACATAATTAGCAGGTCTCTGTAGATGTTAATGCCTTAGTGACTTGCAAAGGGCTAAGTAAGAACCAGGAATAAGAAATGCTAAAACCATAATAAATATAAACCAGTGAAAATACAGTCACTTTGATGACAGTGATTGGCATTAAGAACTAAGTCATCTGAGATTTTTAGCAGATGCATCTATGTCATCAATTTGAAAATCCTAAATGATATCTTTCACCAGTTATTGCACTCTGATGATTTTCAGAAAACTTTACGCATTATGCGAAGGTACTCTCTGAACACAGAGCATGTCAAACCTTGAAGCTGTTGGACTACACCAGCTGATGTGTCATCCTGTCAGTGGAGAACAAGAAACTGAGGCTACAATTTGCATAGGCCCATTAAAATCGGATAATAGAAGACTAGACCTTTGAATGATAGGGTCAGCATAAATACCATAAAAGCATGCCTTGTATCAGCCGGCTCAGGCTGGTGGTGGTGTCGTAATGATGGCAGGGACATTTTCTTGGCACACTTTGGGCCCCTTAGTGCCAACTGAGAATCATTAAAACACCACAGTTGACCATGTCCATCTGTTTATGGCCACAGTATACATCTTCTGATGGCTATTTCCAGGCAGGATAATGCACTATGTCACAGAGCTCAAATTATTTCAAACTGGAAAAAAAAAATTTTCTTCATTGCAATAAGTTCGGTGTACTCAACGGCCTCCACAGTCAACAAATCTCACTCTACTAGAGCACCTTTGGGATGCAGTGGAATTGAGGATTCACATCATCTCCACTCAATAAATTTGCATCAATTGCATATTCAGGTCATGTCAATATGGACCAGAATCTCTCAGGAATCTTTTCATCAGCTTGTTAAATCTATACCATGATAAATATAGGAAAATTAAGGCAGTTCTGAAAGCAAAAGACAGTCTAACCTAGTACCAGCAAGGTGTTTCCAATAAAATGGCCAGTGAGTGTAAATGCAATAAATAATCCAGAATGTATGTTATTGCTGTGTTAGTCCTGCTAACTTTTATTTTAATGCTCAAGTAAGCGTGTTGGGGAAAAAAGCTGTCAGTGATTTGGTAAATAATGCCTAAAACTCTGTCAGGTTTGAACTATAAACAAACCATTTACATTTCTCTCTAAACAGAACGTAAAACGGCTCAAAGTTCAAAGCTCTGAAATCGCACCGACTGTTTGTACCGGAGCACCGCCTGCTCTGTCCGCTGCAAGCTCTCCTCTCTCCTGTTTCTGGCTCTCTCAATCTTTTCCTTCGTCTCTCGTTGGCTGTTGGTCCTTTTCACCAGCACAGCAAGAGCTCCAATACCGCAGGCAGCGCCAGTGAGCAGAGCCGCCGTCCAGTTGTCCATCTTCGTTCCCTTAATGAACTGTTCAATGTTCTGTGTGAGTAACCCGGACATTGGTCTCCCTCTGGGCACAAGCCATAGTTCCATACGTACGTAAACGCTGCATTGAGCGGGTTGGGCCGTTGCTGTGATACGTCAGCACGTTGTTTCATCATAGCTTCTGATAGCTCACCGGCACTCTCAAATTAGGTCCAGGAAAGCATCATCTGGGAAAGATACTATTTAGCAAATCTTTCAGATGCTCTTGGAGTTCTATAATAGGGGTGTAGAGGTGCCGTTCCTTTGGGTTCCTTCACATGCGGGGGTTGAACGAAAAGGTAGACGTTTTGGCAAAGAATGCGTTCAAATGACAGGAAATCAATACCGAAGTACTGTTAAAGCAGAGGCCAAGAACATCGTTAACTAGCACATGTGGAGTATTTGGCAGGAATATTGGGACTCTGCTGATATTGGAAGACATCTGTACAAGATCCACAAGTATGTAGATTTGAACAGTATGTAGGGCAGGAATCCAAAGGAGGAAATGTTGCTTACTCAGTTAAGAATCTGGCATACAGGATTGAACCATACACTCCATAAAATAGGCAAACACCCAATAGGCCTGTGTGTTTATTGCAATACACCAAAACCTGTTGAACATGTTTTCATTAACTGTAGCAAATATCAGAGAGAGAAGATTAGTGGCTTTATTTATAGACAACAATCAAAGCTTTACGCTGGGTAACTCGGAAAGTGCGCAGATTATTATTTGAATATCTTCGGAATACAAGGTTGAGGGAAAGGATGTAGTTTTTTGTTCTGTTTTTGTTTTTTGCCATCCTCCGTCCACACTCCAGTCCACGAGATGGCAGTAAGACACCTGCAAGTTGGTTGTAAACTGCCATTAAGGCCCGAAGAAGTTTGAAAATCAAAATAATACACTGCAATAGACACTGATCAATTTCATTTTCTTTTAGCAATGAAACTGCTACTACTAAAATTATAGAGCCATGTTTTATTGCACACAATAAAATTTTATTGTTAAAAAGGTAAAACAAAAAAGAGCTATTTCCAACTGCAAGTGCTTTATAAATTAATTTATTTAAATTAAATTAATTTTCTTAAAAACCTTTATTTTACCAGGTAAAATGTTTGAGAACCAGTTCTTATTTACAAACATGACCTGGCCCTGTAAATGTATTATTATTACTACACAAAAACAAGAGGGACAAGAAGAACAAATGCAACAACTGACCGATGAGCAGACAGTGATCAATTTATTTTCATTTGTATGTCACCAAATCACAAAAGAGAGATCAAGGACACTTTGACAGCTTGCCTTGTCACTGACAAGTGATCACTACCGGCACCCTGTGCTTTTCACAGATGAGAGCAGGTTCACCCTGAGCACATGTGACAGACGTGAGAGGGTCTGGAGAAACCGTGGAGAACATTGTGCTGCCTGAAACATCGTTCAGCATGACTGGTTTGGTGGTGGGTCAGTGATGGTCTGTGGAGGCATATTCATGGATGGACGCACAGACCTCTGCAGGCTAGGCAACAGCACCCTGACTGCCATTAGGTATCAGGATGAAATCCTTGGACTGATTGTCAGACCCTTTGCTGTTGCAGTGGGTCCTGGGTTCCTCCTGGTGTTTGAAAAGGTTTTTCTTTTATTGTCTGTGAATCACATTTACATGTGATTTTGGGCTACACAAATAAAACTAACTTGACTTCAGAAGAATACACAGAATTTATTTTATTTCAATATGTTTGACAGATGACCTAGAGCAAAGAAACATGGGTGCAAATACATAACTTTCCATACCCATTATGAATCCTAATTTTCAACATTCTTATACTTATGGTAGAAGTGCCCAATGATTTGACATTTTTTCAATTTTCTCTACAGCATCTAGCACCATTTCATACTGTTCTGGATAAAATGTAACATGTGGATGGTGATAAGAAAGCAAAAGACAAAGAAGATCATTTTACAGTTAAGATTCATGTAACATTTAGCAAATAGCGAAAGAGCAAATTTGTAGAGTGTGCTCCACCATTTATGACACGCTTAGCTCACTTTTACAGGAGCTATTAAAGTTAACATGTCACCTCTGAAGTCTGCAGCCTTTCGTGTGAGACAGAAAGAAAGCAGGCTTTACTTCTTGCTTTGTTTGACCAGTTGTTCCACTTCCTTCATGAAGCGCAGGCAGAGCTCATCCTGCCACGGCAGGGCAACACACTGCACCGCCACAGGCAGACCCTCGCCTCCACTCACTGCCTGAACACAAAAACACATCCCTGTCACTTAATGCACAGCAGCTGGACCTACCACAGTCATCTGCCTCCACCTACTGACAAACTATGGAAAGTTTAATGCAGTTTGTGTATAACTGCAGGGCCAGAGGAGTGGTCACAAGGAGACAAGAATAGTAAATTAATGACAGAACCACCAAAAAAAATATACAAAACCTCTACAAATATTGGAGTCACAATAGTCTAGAAATATCAATATATTTTCATACCTCACATAAGATGAGACAATATTGTTTATATCGATACAGTTGTGTTAAAATCATACTTGTTTGTCTCTGCACAACTTCACACTGCCCCGCCTCTTTCCCTCACCGCTTCACCCATAAATCATGCAGGAAGCGACAGCAGGGCAGTGTTGCCAACTTAGTGACTTTGTCGCTGGCTTCTCAGACCCCGACAAATGTAGCAACTTGTCCCAGTGACGTCAGCGACATTTGGAGAGTTTTGGAAAACTGAAATCCTCCGCTGTCGCCGTGTTTTGTGTACACACCGCCTTCGTACTGCGTCTATTCGTAAGCTTTGGCATCACCTGGACCCTGGCCATGCCACAACTAGATCGCAGAAATTGGGTTGTACCGTAAGTCACGTGACCTTAATAGCGGAAGTGGGTCTTTCTTGTGAGCTTGCAGACGCCGCGTTGAGTGGGTGGGCCCTTTGCTGTGATACGTCAGCGCAGATGTCTGTGGATTTCCTGTCTAGAACCCTGCTGACTGAAGGATGGACCTTTGTTCATTCAGTCTGTTTACATGTTTTGTTACTTGCACAGACTACTAGATGTACAGGAGTACATCGATTTTAAAGAATAAGTCAGCCTTTTGCTATCTTTGCTCTGTATCTTTTCTGTTTACATTTTAATAGCACAGCTGTGAGTCTTTTTTATAGTGAAAAAAGCATTAATTTATTTGAGGAGCATTATTATTTAAATATGCCAATAATTTATTTTTGAGCAATTTCTCATGTACATCTACAGCTGAATGTTAATAAAAATGTCTGTGTGATGTTTGGGACATGTAGCTTTGACTCAGAAGTGCCTTTTTGTTTAAACCTTTTGGGAAGAAAAAAATATCGGGATATATATCGTATATCGCCATTCAGCTAAAAAATATTGTCCATATTGCCCAGCCCTACTTGGGCTCAAATCCAGTCTGGGAACTTTTTCTGTGTGAAGTTTGCACATTCTACCCATGTCTGTGTGGGTTCTTTCTAGGTACACCAGCTTCCACACACATGCATGGGGTCAGGTTAATTGGTGATATTAAATTGACCATAGATGCAAATGTAAACATGAATGATTGTTACCCCTGTGAAAGACTGGTGACCTGTCCAGGGTATACCCTGCCTCTTACCCTATGACAGCTAGGACAGGCTGCAGTAACCCTCCATTACCTCTTTAAAGAGCCTGTCCCACTTGTCCTGATAATAGCCCTTATAGTGCTTGAGTTCCTCTTCATCCTCTGCAGTCACTGTAGAAACAGTGACTACACCCGCAGGAAAAGTAAGGAGATTGTAGAGCATTGTGTAACTGAGAACAGCTGAAATAACACAAAATAAAAAAAGATTATTGTTGATGAATATGAAAACAAACTTTTCTTTAACTCTTACACATTGTGTGTACATATGATTTAGTTAATATACCAAGCCTCCATATATCTGTCTACATGACTTAATCAAGTAATATCTAGAGACAGTTGCCCCCCCCCACACACACACCTACCTGTAGTTCAACTTGAAAAATGAAGTCTTTTATAGTTTAAAACTTTCTGTAATTTTCTCTCTTACTTTAACCTCTGTTTGGCCTCTGTTCCTTTTCTACACCATATATGATCACTCCTATTTTGTTCTACTAATTCACAGACAGTTCTCACAACAGCATGAAGGTTCCTCTTGAACTCTGTCACCACTGCATCATAAAATTACACAGGCATGGCATGTCCAGTTTCACAGTTTCAAGATTCCTTAAACCACTGGGGTAGGGTATTTTTACTGCTGTCAAATCTGACACAAACTATATTTAACTTGTAAATCTTTAGAAATCCAACAGTTAATCTAAGGATTATAGTGTGGTGAAGACAAAGAGATAGGCGGTAGGATAACATAGTTTCTGGTGCTCAGTATACCATACTTGAAATTTTGCCACAGAAAGGGAAGTTGTAGGCTGGTCCGATCATGGGGCACAGCAGCACGTCGATGTTGCAGCTCCTCCACTGTGCTATTGTCTCATGAATGTAGTCCTAAAGAAAACATGGGACATCAGTTTCCTCTTTATATTTTCATACATGGCCATGCATCATTTGCTTAAAGTTAACAGTACCTCAACAGCAGCATGTTGCTTCCACAAATCTGAAATGGATCTAAAAACAAAGCAGTGTTTCAACATTATTTCTATCAGATGTATTATTACTCAGCCCCTGGAGGGGAGAACGGGATATTGTTTTTGGTATATTTGTCTGTTTGTTTGTTTACAATATTTCAGCAAAACTACCAATCTGATTCATACTGAATTTGCAAAGAAGATGGCCAGTGACTCCTACATTACCTGATTAAATATTTCTGCCATAACTATGTCAAGGAAAAAAAAAATCCTTATTTTTATTCCTCTGGAGTCAATGGATGTGCCAGCATGTCCAAATGACATTGTTGGCTTAAGATGGCGCAGCAGCAGACTCTGTTTCAACTTGTGCGCAGACTTAAAACTATGTAGCAGTTTTTAAATTGTGTTGATACACCAAGTAAAACCAGAGCTTTACTTTAATCAAATAAATATATGTGAATGTGTGGTTGTGGGAATTACAGGGCAAAAGGTAGTCTTTGAAAATTCAGGGTTCTAGCCAGTGGTTGATCACCCAGCGCTGCACCATGCTGAGAATTTTACCGGTTCGCTATCGGAAAGCTTTTATCACTGCAGTTAGTAAGCCGGAGTGCCCCCCGCGTACTCCACCCCATCGCCAATACCAAACTCAGTTTTTTTTTTCTTCCTCTGGCTAGATCACTGCACTATATTATTATTCCACAGTAATTTGCAATGTACCACTGGGCACAACCAGTTTTGTTCACAATGTGCACACGTGATATCGCAACGGTCTTGTTCACGCTTGATTTCAAGGGGCGCCCAGCATGAACGTGAGGGGGAACAAGCTAATTAGCATTAGCTTGCTAATGCTACCCCCTGCCACCCCCGGGCAGAATTTATTTTTTCTGGGTAGAACCCTGAAATTACAACTTATATTTTAAGTTATGAAGTTTTTTTTTTTTGAGTGATTTTAGGTTGAGGTTGTTAATACAGTATGTTAAAATGGAAAAAAAATAACTGTACAGTCACAGAAGTGAGGCTACTTGAATTTAACATGGGAATTTAACATGGGAAACTCGATTTAATGCATATTTTGACCATATCTCAGCTGAAAAATAGAGCACTGCTCTGTTTCTTCAAAATAGCCAAGCTAAAAAAAAAACACATCATCTTTGTTTATTGCAGAAAGAAGCATATCACAATTCTCTTATTGTCTATGGACCTGTAACATTTGATTGGTATATGATCTGGATATGCAAATATATGACAACTTTTGACTCTCTATCAATCCAATCACTCAGTTCCCTATTATCTCCCAACAAACAAATTGTGTATTTTAAATGACCATAAAATGAAAACATATTTTAGTTCAACTTTTTAAACCTTGAAAAGTTATGGACATGGACAATAGGACCTATGTGTTATCTTGGTGATCCAGTGTTTGGAGAGTGACCTATTTGTGAGGCAGGAAACTTTCAAATCAGCTAAAATATCTGTTGGGGGTGGGGTTTGTTGTGCCAAGCAACACTTGTATGAAAATGTAAAAAGAATCAAGTACAAATGACCAGTGTCAATAATAATTTCTCACCGAAGTCCACAAAGAGCATTCATGTGGGCAGAACCACGAGGAGACTGCAAAAAAAAAAGCATAGTATGTAAAAAAGAAAAGAAAGAAAATTTGCATTATTCAGGCACATCACAAAATAAGTTTTATCAGTTCCAACTGTCAAACTTATTTTGAAACCAATGGCTGAATTTATATGTGTTTGTCACAGAATGAGAGAACTCACCACAGGTTTGAGCAGGAATGAAAGGATTTTCTTCAACCACTTAGGGAGACCATAAGTAAAAACCTGAGTTTTTAGACAAGGGTCCACAGGTCCCCCCTTCCTGAAATGGAAGAGATCATTAGCACACAAGAAAATAGTCTGTTCAGAGACAACAAATTAAGACTTTCTGTAATCATTTCAAAAAGCTCTAAGAGGCACAACATCACCATGCACCAAAAGCAATAGCAACATGGTGATGGTTAGTGGTTAGCACAGAAAAAGCAAATCTCTAGGCATTAGATGACAAATTTAATAAGAAATGATTACGTGAACTATTAAAAGGAACAACTTACAATTTTTGTAGCAGGGTTGTACCTCCATCTCCATATAAACTCTTTATTATTAGTTCAGGGAAAATTTGATTTATCTTCAGTGGACGGTAAGGGACCAACTAAAGACAAAATGACAATGTTAAGGACATATGGCTCATATCGCTTAACTTGACAGTGGTTATAATGTGGCGGTGTAGTCTTACTGTGTGGCCTGCTTGCTCTAACAGAGCTTTGACCTCTCTGATGCCTCGGGCCATGCTTGGAGATGGTTGCATGTTGCCATCAGTTTCAAAATAACCAATCCTTAGAGGTTTGGAACTTCTGTATATCTACGGGTGAAGCATTCCCATTTTTGAGTTAGTTAAACAGCTTGGAACTAATAGATAATGTTGAGTTCAAAGTTAAGGGTTTACTGTTTATCTCGAATTCCCATTCTACTCTAGGAACCACAAGTAAATCAGCGGTCTGAGAGTGAAGCGCTCAATTTGGGGTTTTATAGTACTATGACGTCTTAAAGAAAAGATGGGGCCTGATTATTCAAGACCTTGTTTGTGATGATTCTGGTTCTGGATTTAATAGAGAGCCAATAAAGAGAAGTCAATATGGGAGAAAGATGCTCTCTCTTTCTAGTACTCTTGCTGAAGCATTTTGGATCAACTGAAGGCATTCCAGGGAGTTTTTAGGACAACCTGATAGTATTGAATTACAATAGTAGCCTAAAAGTAATAAACACGTGAATCATCTTTTCAATGTCACACTGAGATAGGATGTTTCTAATTTTAGAGACATTGCGCAAAGGCAACAAAGCAGACCTACATATTTGTTAAATATATACATTTACATGTTACTGGAGGTCAAGGTAATGCCATCCAGAGTAAGTGTATGGTTGTCATGGTCCTAGGCCATTGGCCCAGTGCTTTTGTGTTCCTGTGAAGTTCTATTCTTTGTTGTTTCGCTAGTTGTGTTTCTTGTTTTTTTCCTTACAGTTTGGATTCTCAGTTTGTTGTTTTGTGTTCTGTTTTTGGTTAAATTTATTTGTGTTATTTTGCTTTCCCTTTGTTCTTGTCTTCCTCGTGTCTGTGTACTTTGTCTTTTTGTGTTTAGTCCCCTTCCTGTTGTTTCCTTGTGTTTGGTGTTTAGGTTCCCTCTGTGTGCAAGTGTCCCTGTGTGTCAAGTCTGTGTGTACCATGTTTAGTTAATTCCTGTTTTATTTTGACAGTCCCGTGTTCCATATGCTCTCTCTTTCTAGTCCTTGTCAGTACTCTAGCTGCAGCATTTTGGATCAGTTGAAGGCTTTTCAGGGAGCTTTTAGGACAGCCTGATAATAATTAATAATTACAATAATCCAGCCTAGAAGTAATAAATGAATGAATTAGCTTTTCAGCATCACTTTGAGACAGGATGTTTCTAATTTTATAAATATTGCGCAAATGCAAAAATCATCTCCATAACAATAAAAATGTATTCTAGAACTGCAAGGATTAGTATATATATATATATATATATATATATATATATATATATATATATATATATATATATATATATATATATATATATATATATATATATATATATATATATATATATATATATATATATATATATATATATATATATCTGGAAGGCAATTTAAAAAATTATTATCAACAGAAGATAGTAATTCCACAGTACAGGACACACCTCCATATTAAAAGGTAATGGTGGAACAGTGGGGTCCAAAGAAAACATGTGGTCACAAAGAAGTGCCTGCATGCACAGAGCCAAACTATCCACATCTCTTGCCATGGGTCCAGGAGATGATAGCACTAGTTCAATAAGAAACAAAGCAGAGAACCAAATGATCCAGACACTGTGTGCAATATTGCTAGACAGTGGTTATGTAACTTTTTTTATACTTATGTATTAGTTTGCATGTTCCTTACCTGCCTTTTGCCCTCTATAAATTGGACGAAGTCCCTGTAAACTGGTGTTAACCGATAAAGTTAAAAGCTTAACTCATCACTGTGCAACAATTTTCCATAAAACTGAATGAATAAGACCCACCTCAGCCGACCTGTTGTTGGCTTGAAACCACAGATCCCACAGAATGAGGCAGGAATACGGATACTGCCACCTAAATCACTGCCTATACCAAGCAGGGAGCCTCCTCCCCCAATGAGAGCCCCCTCCCCACCAGATGAACCTCCAGAGGTCTTCTGGGGGTTATGGGGGTTCACAGTCTTCCCATAAATAGGATTACTGCAGGCATAGCTGAAAGTGGACAAAGAAACACAAATAGGTGATGAGCCTTTACATAATATATACACTTGTAATGGGTAAAGACAACTGAATGAAAGCACATAATTAATTGTTGTATGGTTTTTTGTTTTGCTTTGGGTTTTTTTTTATGTGGCTCACTGATAGCTTTACCTAAAAAGGGCTTGGGGCAAGTTGGTTTTCACAAAGGGAATAGCTCCTTGTTTCTTCAGCACTTCAACAAGCACGCTGTCCTTTTCAGCAGGCTGATCCAGGTTAATGACCACACCACAAGAACAGTCATGATTCTTGTGTTGTAAGAAAACAAAAAAAGGGGAGAAGATAAGGGTGTGTCAAAAATCAGTTTCCCATGGACTTTACATCCAATTTGGAAAGCCTTTAAGTGTAATTGCCATTTATTTGCATTGCATAACCTTTGTAATACCTTAAATGCAACATTTTCTTTGATGCTCACTGGAACTCCATACAAGAGACCTTCATTGTTGGAGCCAACAGTTTTCAGTTGGTCCAAGCTCTCCAGCAAAATTTCAGTGCAACAGTTTAGCTTTTTGTTTACAGCCAGAGTCTGTTGGAAAGGAAACAACCACAGACAGGTTCAGATTAATGAAAGGGGTGTTAATTTTTAAGCACTTTATAAAATAGGAAAATCTTGTTGGAAACACACAAATATTTGGGTGATGATATTCATAGAAGGACTGTACAGTATGTTACCTTTTACTGTAATAAGACACAATTCTGTGTAATAAGAAATGTGTTGGTACGAAACACTAATTAAAAAAACAAACACTATGTACCAAAAGTTATTTATTTGTAGGACAAATGTCACAAGTAAACAACACTGAGACAAGACTGGAAAATGAAATGAAATGAAACTGATTTTTTAGTTTTTAAGTTGGCTTTTTGTGTATTTTATCTATTATGAAATATTTGAGCTACATTAGGCAGTGAAATTATGTGTCATGCTGGATACTGAACCTTTTCCATGTAAGAGTGAAGCACATCCTCAGGGCTCAGTGAGCCTTCCTTCAGTTGCTTTATCAGCTCAGACAGGGACAGATCCATGATGAAAGCGGAGTCATCAGTCATCGGATGCTAGAGGACCAGTGACACACACCCACACAGAATCATTATGTCATAAACGCATATAGAGCTGCAACAAAGAAATAAAGTCATATGGGTTCACAGATTCAAGATTCCACCTTTGCCCATGTTTCACCTCCCAGCCTAGTTTAATTAAAGACAGCTACAAAGTTTTTGCATAATGCTGACAATCAGCTATAGAGAACACTGAAAACATACAGATAGGTGAACTATTTTAAATGTCTTGTAACTTATTAGACAACTATGTTCTACCAGAATGACATTTGTATACCTCAGTTCTACCTGGATTCTATGAATCTGTAAATGTGTAGTCAACTTCCAAAAGGTATTCTCTCATTTGTTCACTTATAATGGTGATAACTTTCCAACATCTGCCATAAATGTTCAACTGGATCTATTCCTCTCAGGATATAAATGTTTCATTATTCCTAGTGAGAATTACAAAACTCATGTTAGTGTTCTTGGGTTAATGATACAGTACTTGACAAACCTTTGGTTTGTTTTGCAGTGATCCTTCCCAGAAGAGGACACATTGCAAGCATAATACAGTGGTATGAAAAAGTTTGGTACCCCGATAATTTTCATGATTTTCCAATGGTTGTTCAGATCAGCAATTTCAGTTAAATGAGATGGCCATTCCAGAACGTTGTACTTGTTCCTCTGCATCAATGCCTTAGTAGATTTTGAGCAGTGTTTAGGGTCGTTGTCTTGTTGAAGTATCCAGCCCCGGTGCAACTTCAACTTTGTTACTGATTCTTGAACATTGTTCTCCAGAATCTGCTGATATTGACTGGAATCCATGTGACCCTCAACTTTAACAAGATTCCCAGTACCTGCACTGGCCACAGAGCCCCACAGCATGATGGAACCACCACCAAATTTGCTATGGGTAGCAAGTGTTTGTCTTGGAATGCTGTGTTCTTTTTCCGCCATGCATACCGCCCCTTGTTATGTCCAAATAACTAAATTTTAGTTTCATCAGTCCACAGCACCTTATTCCAAAATGAAGCTGGCTCGTCCAAATATGCTTTAGCATACCTCAAGCGACTCTGTGGCATGTGCGCAGAAAAGGTTTCTTCTGCATTACTCTCCCATAGTCTCCCTTGTGCAAAGTGCACTGAACAGTTGAACGATGCACAGTGACACCATCTGCAGCAAGATGATGTTGTAGGTCTTTGGAGTTGCTCTGTGGGTTGACTATGACTGTTCTCACCATCCTTCCCCTCTGCCTATCTGAGATCTTTCTTGGCCTGCCACTTCAGGCCTTAACTAGAACTGTGCCTGTGTTCTTCCATTTCCTCACTGTGTTCCTCACAGTGGAAATTGACAGCTGAAATCTCTGAGAGAGCTTTTTGGATTCTTCCCCTAAACCATGATGTTGAACAATCTTTGTTTTTAGGTCATTTGAGAGTTGTTTTGAGGCTCCCATGTTGCCACTCTTCAGAGAAGATGCAAAGAGGAGAAACACTTGCAATTGGCCACCTTAACCCTTTCTCATAATTGGATTCACCTGTGTATGTAGGCCAAGGGTCAATGGGCTTACAAAACAAATTTTGTGTTCCAATAATTAGTGCTAAATGTATGCAAATCAATCAAACAACAAGGGTGCCCAAACCTATGCACCTGACTAATTTTGTTTAAATAATTATTGCACATTTTCTGTAAATCCCATAAACTTCAGGTCACTTCTCAAATATCACTGTGTTCATCTGCTATATGATATATTTAACTGAAATTGTTGATCCAAACAACCAATGATATATAAAGGAAAATCATGACAATTTTCAAGGGTGCCCAAACTTTTTCATACCACTGTACCTAACGAGCTTTCACATCTTCACGGGCTGAGGTTTATTTCATTTGTTACCTATCTGTACCAAGAAACAAGCATACAACAACATGCTGTCATATGCTGTATTTTGGCTTGATGTTATATATTTCTTTTTTTAATCTTTTTCCCATTAACCTGCTAAATTTGCCAAACCTATTATAACCTGCTAAGATATTGGTGAAGACACAGGAGACAGCAAAGTAAGTATTCCTTTAGTTAAATAATGTGAGATTAACACAAAAGTGGAGGTAACAGGTAAGCACACATATATCATTGACTCAGAGACTACAACATGTCTACCACTATATTCACAGAGGGTGAGAGAAAATGTCACAAAACATACTATTAATAATTGCCATACATGCAAAGAACTGAATGAAGTTCCATGTGAAGTTCTCCATGAAACTGTTGCTAGGGTACAGACTAAACACCCAGAGGCATTCTTCATAGTTTCAGGAGACTTCAATCATGTTTGTCTCTCTTTCCACATGACTGGATTCACACAATTTGTAAAAAAAAATAAAATAAACACTTGATCTGCTGTGTGCCAAGCTTACAGAGCTACTGTCTTACCACCACTTTGCAGATCAGACCACAACTTGTTTTTTCTGCAGACATGTTACAAACTCTGTGCGCAGAGACAACCTGCAACTAAACTCACAGTCAGGGAATTGACACCTGATGCTTCTGAGGCTCTAAGAGACTGCTTTGAATACACAGATTGGAATTTGTTGCGGGAAACAAATGAGACCAGTATGGACATTGACAGACAGGTTGATTGCTTTACTGCACGCATCAACTTCTGTAGAGACACAGTCATATCTACAAAAACTGTGCACTGTATCCACAGTAACAAACTCTGGATCACAAATGATTTAAAGGCAGTCCTCAACCAGAAAAAGGCATGTGACAAAGTATGGCTCAAACAGGTGCAACATGAGCTGAAGAAGATATTAAAATAGCAAAAGTGGAATACAAAAAGGAGATAGAAAGAAATCTACAAAACCGCAACACGCATGATGTGTGGAAAGGAATCAATACCATTGCTGGATACAACAAGAAGAAATGACTCAATCAGTTCTTCAATAATTTGACTCTGTGGTCACACCCACTTCCACTGCTGCTCTTCAGTCTTCTTCTATTCAATACATGGGCATCTTCACTGCTACTCAGTGTTCTCCTCAACAAGTGGGCTTCTCCACCACAGCTACCCCATCTTCTTGCATCTTTAATGTGGCAGCTACTTTCCCCCCTCACAGCTGTTCCTCCACCCTTGCCTGTCACAGAGACAGGGATGAGATTGGAGCTAGGAAGACTATGCTCTGGGAAGGCTGCTTGCCCTGATGGTGTGTGTTCAAGGCTGCTTAAGGACTGTGCTACCCAACTGTGCTACCTCAGCTGGAAAAGGGTGACACACCCACTCCAGCTCAGGGATAAGTAGATAACAAGTCTGCCAGATGTTATCTTAACATTTTTATATGCTGTAGTGCCATTTTTTTTGGAATATTTCAACTTGCCATACATCAATAGAATCTAAATTTTAATAATATGTATGAAAGAAGTCCATAGTAACTAAAAGTAGCTAAAAAAAAGTGCTATATATATATTTTTATATATTTTTCTAGATACAAAAATGCCATAGCTGCACCCTTCAAATTTTTAAATGAGAAAAGGTTGCACAGAGGCCTTTCTAACCACAGAAAATTAATTTTGAGTGTGTTCATAACTTCATTTTTAAGATACACTCATTTTTATAAACTGTAGGAAAAACAAAAACAAACAAACAATGGAAGTATCTCAGAATCTGCTGATCAATTGGGATTTTCCTGCAAAACCATCTCCGGAGTTTACCTACACTGGTTTAAGAAACAGAAAATATCAAGTAGCATCAGTTCTTTCTCTCTTGTTGCTACTACTGTAGAGTTGATAGGAAGGCATCAGTAACTCAAATATATTGATTGCTATCTGCATATGCAGAAAGGAATCTCTGAACACAGAGCACAGAGGTGACACAAATCCCCTGGAAGTACAACTTCTAGAACACATAATTAGCAAGTCTCAGTAGATCTTAATGGCATGTATATGAGCCTTTGTGACTTGCAAATGGCTAAGTAAGAACCAGGAATAAGAAATGCTAAAATCATCAAAATCAGATAATAGAAGACTAGACCTTTGGATGACAGGGTCAGCATTAACACCGTGAAAGCATGATCCATCCTGCCTTGTATAAACCAGTTCAGGCTGGTGGTGGTGGTGTTGTAATAATGTCAGGGACATTTTCTTGGAACACTTTGGGTCCCTTAGTACCAACTGAGCCTTATTTAAACACCACAGTCGACCACGTCAATCCCTTTATGACCACAGCACACCCATCTTCTGATGGCTGCTCCAGCAGGATAATGCACTATGTCACAAAGCTCAAATAGAGCACCTTTTGGATGGAATGGAATGGAAGATTCACATCAAAAATAAAAATTCACTCAATAAATCTGCAGCAATTGCATATTGCAGTCATGTCAATATGGACCAAAAATCTCTCAGGAATCTTTCCATCAGCTTAAATCTATACCATGATAAATCTAGGAAAATTAAGGCAGTTCTGAATGCAAAAGGCAGTCCAACCTAGTACCAGCAGGATGTTTCAAATAAAATGGCAGTAAGCGTAAATGCAATAAATAATCCTGAATAGAACTATATTATTGCTGTGTTTGTCCAGTTAACTTTTATTTTAATGCTCAAGTAAGCATGTTGACAAAAAAGTGATTTGGTAAATAATGCCAGAACTCTGTCAGGTTTGAACTATAAGCACACCGTTTACATTTCTCTCTAAACAGCTAAAAGTTCAAGACTCTGAACTCTCACCGACTGTTTGTACTGGAGCACCGCCTGCTCTGCCCGCTGCAAGCTCTCATCTCTCCTCTTTCTGGCTCTCTCAATCTTTTCCTGCGTCGCTTGGTGGCTGTTGATCTTTTTCACCAGCACAACCAGGGCTCCAATAACGCAGGCAACGCCAGTGACCAGAGCCGCCATCCAGCTGTCCATCTTCATCCCCTTAATGAACTGTTCAATGCTCTGTGTGTTTTGCATCTTTGTCCTGTTGCTGCAGACCAATTTCAATTTTAAATCAACCCAACACAGTTTAAACAGGACAGCCTGACCTTTGAGCTGTAAAATAAATTTGTAGCATCAGCATGTAGGCTGACTCACTCCTCCCACTTTAGGACAAACACTGAGATCTATAAGCTGGCGCCAGTAGTGACTTCATATTATCAGTTATTTATGAGAAAATGACCAACTACTGCATGCATTTTCCACATAAAATGTATTATACTGTGAATGACTGGCTTAACAAATATGTACTAAAGTGCATGTGTATACAGCGTTAATCCCCAAGAGCCAGTTTTAATATTCTTTCAAAGTAATTTAGTGAGCACTGTCAGGGCAGATGCTGACATATCAGAAGGGTGGTGTCAGTTGATAATGTTAAAGGTGTGATTAAAAGTGCAAAACAATCTCACTGTAGTGGCAATCCAACCACCAAAAGGCCACTTAAGGGAATCTGAAGCCATTGCCAATGTGGTGTGGTGAAAAGATTGAGGTCTGTGATGTCTAATACTTTAAACACTTTATTTATCATTTAAAGTGGACATATCATGCTTTTAAATCCTTCCTTTTCATATGTAAATCATTCACTTGTGGTCTATATGAAGTAGAACTGCAATGCTTTGGTCTGAATTGCTCGTTATTGTAGCTCCACAGACCCCTCGTTTACCACTGTTCTGATGTGCATCTTAGGCTATGTTCACACTGCAGGCCTTGATGTTCAATTCCGATCTAAACATTCAAAGTACACAAAAAATGCATTTAAGGGCTAAAAAAGTGGATTTTGCATGATATGTCCCCCTTTAAAGCTTAAAAACAGCTACAAAAATTGAGTGCATGATGACGAGATAAAGAGTAAGTTCCAAAAACAGTGCAAAAAGGATTAAAACAGGGTGTAACACTCAGAACCAACCATACACGTTTGAAAAACTGTGTGGCTTCCACCTGGCTCTAATTCCCCACACCTGTGCCCCTAAAGCCTTCCTTATATGGAGCAAGCATGCAACCCAAAACCCATGCCCCCTGGTGCCCAAGTGACACTACTACATATCAAAATTGGCGACAACGCTCACGTTGCAGTCCAAGAGCAACTCAATGCATCCATACAATCATTTAAGGACTTCAAAAATGATTCATCACAACGCTTCTTCCAAACTTCAGTGTTGGAACTTTTGCTTTAAAATTCACAGTTAATTAACCTTACGTCAGGTAGCACAGTCAACTTTGGCTTCTCAAGTGAAAATGGTCAAGCTCAGGCTAGGCTGCTGCTCCTACCTGATACTTGCTATAACTGTCTGATAAAACATCTCCAGGAGTTTCTTGCAGATGTTAAAAGATCACAGCCTTCTGAGGAAATACAACCTGCTCTGTCCCTTCCTGTACAGATGTTCTGTGTCCAGCTTGCTGTCCAGCCACAGTCCAAGGTACTTGTAGGCGTCTACAGTCTCTACCTCAACTCCCTCAATTTGAACTGGTTGTGACCTTGGTCTGGTCTTCCTAAAGTCAATGACCAGCTCCTTGGTCTTTGAGGTGTTGAGCTGCAGGTGGTTCCTGTGGCACCAGACAGTAAAGTCTCTCACCAGGCTCCTATACTCCTTCTCTCTGTCATCCCTATACAGCCCATAATGGCTGTGTCATTAGCAAACTTCTGAATGTGACACAGCTCAGAATTGTGAAGAAGTCTGCAGTGTACAGGGTGAAGAGAAGAGGGGCCAGCACTGTCCCCTGGGGTGCTCCGGTGTTGCTGATAACAGTGTCAGACATGATGTCCTTCAGCCTGACATACTGTGGCCTGCCAGTGAGATAGCTGGAGATCCAAGTGACCAGGCAGGGGTCCCACTCTCATCCTTTTCAGTTTATCCTGAAGCATAAGGGGCTGGATGGTGTTAAAGTCGACTTGAGAAATCCAGAGGATCCTCACCATGCCATTTCCCTTATCCAGATGAGAGTGTGCTCGATGTAGTAGGTAGAGGATGGCGTCCTCAACACCAACACCTGCCCGGTATGCAAACTGCAGGCAGTCCTGGGCGGGTTGCACCTGGGGTCTGAGGAGGCTGAGGAAGAGCTGCTCCAAGGTCTTCATTAGATGTGAGGTGAGTGCCCATGGTCGGAAGTCATTCAGCTCGCTAGGCCGGTCCTTCTTCAGGACTGGAATGATGCAGTATGTCTTCCAGAGGGTGGGCACTCTCCCCAGTTGCAGACTGAGGTTGAAGATGCATTGGAGTGTTTCACCCAGTTCAGCAGCACTGAGGTGCTGTGTTGTCTGGAGGGAAGTGTTTGGAGGGCTGCAGTGAGGGGGAGTGTTCATGTCTTCCCCACATTCTTGTGTTCCAGTGTCTGTGTTATCCTTCCTGTGTCAAGTCTTCTGTGTTGGGTTTGAGGTGTCCTTGTCTTCCCTGTTAGTTTCTTCCATGTCCAGTTCATGTGTCATAGTCTGCATGTCTTTTTGGTGTTTCCTCTGTGAACCTGCTTCCCTGTGCTGTGTCGAGTCTGTGTGTATGTTTTTTCTGGTTACTTCCCACCAATTTAAACTTTTCCAAGAAATAACAAATTTGTGTGATTACTATTTTTTTTTATTCCATTTTATGTATGAAAAATTTTGCAAAAAATAAATTTCATTACAGCAGAGCTCTTCAAAGCAAACCAAATGTTGCATTGTCTCTAAAAACAGGACCTTTTTTTTTTTTACATTTGTGAACATCAAACCAAAATGTGTTACACTAATTAGAAAAAAACATGGCTTGTTATAATGTCATTATCACAAAATGATAATGACAAAATTTGTATTATGGACTTAATTCAATCCTGGACTTTTGGGATTTTGTATTTTAAATTTTTGAGTAACTTCAGTAACAAAGCAGCACTCCTAGTTAAGTTTGTGCCACTGTATCCTGCATTTGGATCCAACCCTGCCTGCCACACAGCCTAACTCTGACATTGTTCTGTCTCTGTGTATATCTAGTGGTGGTCAGAAGTTTACATACTCTCATCATTGCCATAAATGTCATGGTAATTTGGAGCTTTTAATGATTTCTTTGGATTGTTCTTTTTTCCAGGGTGGAATGATTGTACAGCGTACATGTTTAATGACTAAAAAATTAAAACTAGGTGCACAAGTTTGAATTTATTTGGGATTTTTTCTAATCCACACTATGATATTCATGCCCATGATGAACATATGTTTTTTTTTATTTGTTTATCAGGAGATTATACAAAGTTGTTCACATTATATACATTTTGTGTAACATACATAACTTCTCCAGCTCTTCTTTTTTTAAACATATAAAACACCATGCAAACATAAGAACAGAAAAAGAGAAAAATAAAAATAATAAAAATTAAATAAATAAATAAAATAAATAAATAAAAATTGAAAAAAAAAATCCAATATATGTAACCTTCTGACCACAACTGTACATATCTCAATGACAGAGGAGTTACAAATTTATCAAAAATGTTGATGGACGGACAATGAATGGCTCAGTGTAAGATAAGTTCTGCTGATTTTGTCTGTCCTTGACAGCTGAGCTCAAGATCATCAACAGATTACATGAGTCCCACAGTATAAGACACACCTCCAAATCAAAAGGTAATGGTGGAACTGTGGGGTCCAAAGAAAACATGGTCACAAAGAAGTGCCTGCACTCACACAGCCAGACTGTCTAAGTCACTTGCCATGGGTCTGGGAGATGATAGCACTAGTTTAATAAGAAACGTACATCAGTGAACGTTCCACACAATTTGTGTAATATTTCTAGATAATGGTTACATAACTGAGTCTACTTAATATACTGTGATCATGTTCCTTACTTAACTTTTGCCCTCAACAATATGGATGAACCAGTAAAAGTGATCATTACCCAAAGGTGTTAATGAATAAAGATAAAAACTGAACTCCTTGCACAATAATTTTCCATGAAACTGATTAAGACCCACCTAAGCCGACCTGCTGTTAACTTGAAACCATAAAGCCCACTGAATGAGGCAGGAATACAGATACTGCCACCTCAGTCATGCGAGGCCATCTTGCACCGAGCTGAGAATTTGACCAGTTTGTTATCAGAACTTTTCTATCATTGCAATTAGCAAGTGGGTGCGTACCCGCACACTTTGCGCACTCCACCCCGTCGCCGACACCAGACTAAATTTTTTCCCTCTGGCTAGATCACTGCACTATAGTATCATTTCACCGCAATTTGCAATCTACCACCGGGGATGGCAGCTTTGTTCACAATGTTCACGTGTGATCTTGTGACGGTCCTGTTCACACTTGATTTTGAGAGGCAAAATAGCGACCAGCGTGAAACCAATGGGGAAGTGGAGAAATAAGGGAACTCAAAGGACAATTTTGGGCTTCCTATTAAACATAAAATCCCAGGAGCTTGTCTTGTTTCTTGTCTTTGTAGACTCACAAAGATAACACACTGACGTGTTGCTTAAGCAATGTTTATTAACAATAGCTGCAGGTAAACCTGCACCTTATTTTCAGAGCATCTTGACACAGACTATAGCAGGGTATTCAACTCCAGGCTTTGACGGCCAGTGTCCTGCAGGTTTTAGATGTGTCTCTGCTTCAACACACCTGAGTCAAATATAGAAGTCATCAGCAGGACTCTGGAGAACTTGACTTCATACTGAGGAGGTAATTCAGCCATTTGATTCAGGTGTGTTGGATCAGGGACACATCTAAAACCTGCAGGACAGCGGGCCCCGAGGCCTGGAGTTGAATACCCCTGGACTAAGAGGGATCCACACTCCCTAGGGTAATCAAGTCATATGGTCCAATCATATTCAGGTGCCCGTAGGACCAACCATTATCACAGAATATTACAGAGCTGTGAGAGGCCTTGGAGAAAAAACTACAGTTCCTAGCAAAAGGTAAAAGCCATACAAACACAAAACATAAAAAAAAAATGCTACAAATATAACATAAAATACAAGATCTACAAACACAAACATCCTGTATAAGAAGGGCCAGAGTTGACTCCATCTGCTGAGAAGACTGAGGTCCTTCGGTGTCTGCAAGACTTTTTATGACTTAGTGGTAGTATCTGCCCGGTTCTATGCAGTGGTCTGCTGGGGCGGGTGCATGCACTGAAAGGGACAGGAACAGGATCGACAAACTGATGCGGAGGTCTAGCTGGGATGCTGGAATGTCCTCTGGAGTCTCTACGGTCATCACTTTATGCATACAGTGTACCTTATACAATGTATATTACATATACATTTATATTTATTTACATTCCTCCACCCATAATGCATACTGTGTATGCTGTATACAGATTTACCTGCTACAAATGTATATACAATGATCCCATCAACTATCCCAGGGGTTATGTTCCAGAGTCCACTTGCGATGATAATAATAATAATAATAATAATAATAATAATAATATATAATAATAATAATAATGCCTTAGACTTATATAGCACTTTTCACGGTACTCAAAGTACTTTACTCTGTGCACCATTCATTCACACCTCAATCATACTTGGTGGTGGTAAGCTACTAATGTAGCCACAGCTGCCCTGGGGCAATCTGACAGAAGCGTGGCTGCCAATTTGTGCCTACGGCTCCTCCAACCACCACCAAACACACAACCACATTCACACACCACCACACCCAGGAACACAATGACAGCACACGCTCAGACGGGCGACTCTATATATATATATATATATATATATATATATATATATATATATATATATATATATATATGTATATATATATATATATGCTTTATAAACCTTTCCTATACTAACCAGTACCAGCAAAGTGAATGTAAATACAACAACATACAACAATCTAGAAAAAGCAGGATGTTATTGCCGTTTGTCATTCTAACTTTTATATTAAAAGCTCAAGTAAGGGTGTTGATAAACGAAAGGTATCAGTTATTCAGTAAATAATGCCTAAAACTTGCCTAAAAGCAATTCCATTTATTTATTTATACCTTTTCACATTTTATCTCCTACACTTTTTAAGCACTGAAATTTACAAGGTATATGGAGCCAGTACTGACTCAACACAATCATATGTTCACTTAGGTGGTGGCTGTAGCTCAGGAGGTCACCTACTAATTAAAAGGTTGGTAATTCAAGTGTCAGATCCTTCAGTGCACTATGCTGAATCCCTTGTTGATGTGTTTATCGGAGTGTGAATGTTAAAATGAAATCATTCGGGTGTATCAATGGGTGAATGAGACATGTTGTAGAAAGAACCAATCCATTTACCATTCTTATTCATGACCAAGTACCTCATGTGCAAGTTCCCAAATAAAACTTATGATACTGTGAATGACAGACTAAACAAAAACAGTGAAGAACTATGATTCTTACAAGTGTGGTGTGCATAGAATTGTTTTTAAAGCTATGCCTTTGTTTGTTTGGCAACATTTAGGAAATGATACTGGTATATGGGAGTTCTAAATATCACATTATAGTTTGCATCCAAATATGTCACATGTGATCTCTGATCTAATTTTCACATCCACCTTTCTTTCAAGTTGACCCCAAAATGAGTCATTTTTTTCTTTTATGGTTAAAAAGAACAAAGAAAACAAAAGGAATATATATCTAAAATACAATACTACTCCCTTAAAAATAAATACTGCCCAAAGAGTGAGCTGCCTTAGTTTGTGTCGTTTCACTCAGATTTTCTCATCTTATGTTTCTGTTCTAAAACTCCACAGTTGTTTGTAAATGTGTTAAAGAAACAAACAACTTTTATCTATCACAGTAACAAAAAAAAAAGTGAATTATTTTTGCCTTGATAATTTGGTCAGCCTCAATGAAAATTTGATGCTGTGAACAGCTAACCCTACCTGAACAGCAGGTAGGCTTAGCCTGCAAAATCAGCAGTCTGGTTGTTTGTATGAATAGAGTTGCCTGAGATAATAGCCTGAATTATTGTCACACTCCATACTGTGTAACTATGCATATTTATATGTGTGTATATGCATGACATGTATATGTTTGTGCATGTATGTGCACTGCTCCAAAAATTAAAAGAACACTTTTTGATCAGATTATATAATCAGATCAAGTAAACCTCTGGGATATTGATCTGATCAGTTAAGAAGTAGTAGTGGTGGTGGTGGTGGGGTGTTATCAGTTTCAGCTGCTTTGGTGTCAATGAAATTAACAACAGGCGCATTATAGGGGCAACAATGAGACAACTGCCAAAACAGGAATGATTTTACAGGTGGATGCCACTGACATTTTTCTCTCCTAATCTTTTCTGACAGTTTTTTTCACTAGTTTTTCATTTGACCTGAAAGGGTCTGGAGAAACCGTGGAGAACGTTATGTTGCCTGTAACACCATTCAGCATGACTGGTTTGGTGGTGGGTCAGTGATGGTCTGTGGAGGCATATCCATGGATGGACGCACAGACCTCTGCAGGCTAGGCAACAGCACCCTGACTGCCATTAGGTATCAGGATGAAATCATTGGACTGATTGTCAGACCCTTTGCTGTTTTGAAAAGGTTTTTCTTTTATTATCTGTGAAGCCTCGGACATTTACATGTGATTTTGGTCTATACAAATAAAACTAACTTGCCTTAAGAAGAATACACAGAATTTATTTTATCTCAATATGTTTGTCAGATGACCTACAGCAAAGAAACATGGGTGTATTCTGCACAAATACATTACTTTCCATACCCATTATGAATCCTAATGTTCAACATTCTTATATTTATGGTAGCGGTGCCCAATGATTTAACATTTTTTCAATTTTCTTTACAGCATCTAGCAAATGTAACATGTGGATGGTGATAGTAAGAAAGCAAAAGACCTGGATTTATTTAATACAGAAACAAAGACCATCATTTTCAAAGTTAAGATTCATTTAACATTTAGCAAATAGCGAAAGAACAAATTTGTAAAGTAGAGCGTGCTCCACCATTTATGACACGCTTAGCTCACTTTTACAGGAGCTATTAAAGTTAACATGTCACCTCTGAAGTCTGCAGCCTTTCATGTGAGACAGAAAGAAAGCAGGCTTTACTTCTTGCTTTGTTTGACCAGTTGTTCCACTTCCTTCATGAAGCGCAGGCAGAGTTCATCCTGCCACGGAAGGGCAACACACTGCACTGCCACAGGCAGACCCTCGCCTCCACTCACTGCCTGAACACAAAAACACATCCCTGTCACTTAATTCACAACAGCTGGACCTACCACAGTCATCTGCCTCCACCTACTGACAAACTGTGGAACGTTTAATGCAATTTGTCTATAAGTGCAGGGCCAGAAGAGGGGCCACAAGGAGTCAATAAATGACAGAACCACCAAAAAAATTATACAAAACCTCTACAAATATTTGAGTCACAATAGTCTGATCTGGTTCAGTGCTTGGTTCTGTGTAGGATGGATGGGTCTTTTACACGTCTGTTTTCCGGGGCTTGTTGTTTCATAATCATACCCACCGCCACACTGGAAATCTGCCCATGCACAAATGTACTCGGTTCAGTGATGTAAAGTCATATTAAGAAAATTCAGTTGATGTGACTCTTGAAGTGTTGTACATATTTTTTTTAAATAAAATGCTAGAAAAACTGCTGGTTCCAACTTGTATATAAGAGGGAACTTGGATTTATTGTCCAAAGGGATTTATTGATCAGTCAAGAAAATATTCAAGAACTTTTCATTTCTTAGATAATACCCAGAAGCTGAGACGCCCCCTTGTGTTTTCTGCTTTGCTTCAGGGCTGTAAAGTAGAGTTGTTGCATTATATCCCAGCAGTCAAAAGACATGGAATATGGAGAAGCAGGTGAACAGGTTTAGGTCCTGTTCAATCCAAAAAGTAAATTTTCATATGGTATTTTATATTCTTTACATTCAAAGTGAAATCATTCAAGTCTCATTTGGTTTAACTTTGATTATAACCTACAGCTCATGGAAATCAAAAATTTAGCCACCACACACAGACATCTTCATGAAAGACGCTACAACGGTTGCATTCCTAATACCAAACCATTCCTGAACCAGAGACAATGTTAGAATCATCTTACTTAGGCTAAGGAGGAAAAGAACTGGACTGCTGCTTAGTTTAACAAAATCTTCATTTCAGATGAAAGTAAAATTTGCATTTTATTGTCTTACAGCAAGAAGGCCTTGGGTTCAAATCCAGTCTGGGCCTTTTTCTGTGTGAAGTTTGCACATTCTACTCATGTCTGTGTGGGTTCTCTCTAGGTACACTAGCTTCCTCACACATGCATGGGGTTAGGTTAACTGGTGTTACTAAATTGACCATTGGTCATTGTCTGTTTCTATGTGTTACCCCTGTGAAAGATTTGTGACCTGTCCAGGGTGTACCCCGCCTCATACCCTATGACAGCTGGGATAGGCTCCAGTACCCCCACCCCTCCATTACCTCTTTAAAGAGCTTGTCCCACTTGTCCTGATAATAGCCCTTATAGTGCTTGAGTTCCTCTTCATCCTCTGCAGTCACTGTAGAAACAGTGACTACACCCGCAGGAAAAGTAAGGAGATTGTAGAGCATTGTGTAACTGAGAACAGCTGAAATAACAGAAAATAAAAATAGATATGAAGACTAACATGAAAAGAATATGAAAACAAACTCTTTAACCCTTACACATTGTGTTATTGTTTAATAAACATATGATTTAGTTTATAAACCAAGTCTTCATATATCTATTTGTCTACATGACTTAATCAAGTAATGTCTGCAGACAGCCCCGCCCCCCTTTAATCCATGTATGCTAGCAGTAGAAAAATAAATCAGAAATCTTCATATTTGACCTATTGTTTCCATTGCTTCACTTTATAAGAGTCCAGTGACATTCTTGTAGTATGTTGTATCTCTCTCATACACTGCTTTTCTGTTTTTAGTTTCTTAAATTTTTCAGTTACGCCTTTAGCTCAACTTCATTTACAGATATGAAGAACAACATTGGTAGATCTAAAATCCAGTAACAGAATAGACCTGTACAAAAGTATGAAATATACCCATTCATGACAAATTAGGGTATTTTTACTGTTGTCAAATCTAACAAAATATATCTAACTCCTAAGACTTCAGATATCCAACAGTTAATCTAGTGCCAATCTACTCCTCCGTGAATCGCCACCTTATCATGGTGGAGGGGTTTGTGTGTCCCAGTGATCCCAGGAGCAGTGTTCCCAAGTCCGCTTATTATAAGCGACTTTGGGCTTGTTTTTGTCTAAAGTCGCTTGCAAATCTCGTGAGCCGCGGGTTGCGTTTTTTTGGGCTTGTTTTTGAACGTGAAGTTGCTTATTTGGGCTTGACTTTCTTTCCGAGTGAAACTCCTTGATTATCTCTTGGCGTCCCATAATAAAGCAAAAGACGAGTGGTATATAGTTTGTCCCTTCCGAGGCCCCGTTTCTTGTTTATCGCTCCCGCCCAAGTTGACCGGGCGCATACCCAAACAAACACTCATAACAGCCCAGAGTGAGGAGGCAGCGTAAGAACGAGCACCAGTAAGTAGAGAAAATATAGAAAACATATAATAAAGAGTGTGAGAAAGAGAGCGCACTTAAAGAAAGGATCCGAGCTCAGATGGGAGACAGTGGCGCAAAAAGTGGGTATGCACTATATGCAATACATAGGGGCGCCTCACAAGAGGAGGGCGCCAAAACGATGCAGCGAAATTATTTATCTAGTCGGCATTTTCTGTATTTAACAGCTGTGCATATGATACAATCAATAACAGAGGCATGCCGCTGATTAGGCCCCCCTGTGCTCCTTCACTTCTCCTCCTCCTGTCGCCCCCATTACACACACACACACATTTTTTTTGTTTGTGATTGATGGAAAAGAAAAGCCTGTAATATAAGTCTTGTATTTTATAAGTCAATGAATAAGTGAGAATTGCACACATGAACACAGTAAACCTTGAGAGGGTGTGTGTGTGTTTGTGTTTTGGGGGGGGGCTAAAACTGTGTCCGCATACACCTCAGAAAGTAGCTGCGGTCCTGATGGGAGACGTATCAAAGGCATTCCGCAGATTTTGCAAGTGTGAAATATGTTCTCATCATGCTGATTTAATTCAACATGCTAATACCGAGAAGCACACACACACACAAAAAAATGTGCACCCTTCTCTTCTATGAGGCTAAAAAACATGGGTTTCACTGCTCCAAAACACAATGAGACAAAACAAAGAAATGAGCTATACTGCTATAGAGCTATACTGTTTAAAAGCAGCCTCAGTTTTACACAGTGTTGTGGATTGCCAGTTGGGCTTATTTTGGGCTTGTTTTCATAGAGCTGGTTGCTTGTTTCTGTCGTGAGATCTGGCAATACTGCCCAGGAGCTTTGTTGTCCGGGGTCTTCTCCCCCTGGTAGGGTCTCCCATGGCAAATTGGTCCTGGGTGAGGGGCTAGACAAAGAGCGATTCAGAAGACCCTATGGTAATGTCAACAAGGGAACTGTTTATTCTTCCCGGGATAGATTTAAAGGGACATGGAATGTCACCTCTCCAGTGGGGAAGGAGCCTGAGCTAGTATGTGAGGGTGAGAGATACCAGCTAGATATAGTCAGGCTCACTTCAACGCATGGCCTGGGCTCTGGAACTCAGTTTCCTGGAAAGGAGCTGGACTCTATTCCAGTCTGGAGTTGCCCTCGGTGAGAGGTTGCGAGCTGGGGTGGGTATTCTTGCATCCCCCTGGCATGCTGCCTGTACGCCAGAGTTTTTTTTCACCAGTAGACGAGAGGGTTGCTTCCCTGCGCCTTCTGGCCGGGGAACAGGTCCTGACTGTTGTTTGCGCTTATGCGCCAAATGACAGTTCAGAGTACCCACCTTTCTTGGAGTTGCTGGGTGGTCTGAACCCGATCTGAACCCGAATGGTGTTTTGTTATTGGACTTCTGTGCAAACCACAGTTTGTCCATAATGAACACCATGTTTGAACATAAGGATGTCCAAAAGTGCATGTGGCACCAGGACACCCTAGGTCGCAGGTTGATTCTGTAATCGTATCACCAGATCTGCGGCTGTATGTTCTAAGCACTCGGGTGAAGAGAGTAGTTGAGCTGTCAACTGATCACCACCTGGTGGTGAGTTGGATCAGGTGGTGGGAGAAGATGCTGGACAGACCCAGTGCACCTAAACATATCGTGAGGGTGCACTGGGAAAGCCTGGCAGAAGCCCCAGTCCACGAGATCTTCAACTCCCACCTCCGGCAGAACTTCGACAGCATTCCGAGGGAGGCTGAGGACATTGGAGTACAAATGGACCATGTTCTGCACCTCCATTGTTGAGGCAGCTGGTCAGACCTGTGGCTGAAAGGTGGTTGGTGCCTGTCGTGGTGTTAATCCCCGAACCAGATGGTGGTCACCGGAGGTGAAGGGAGCCATCAAGCTGAAGAAGGAGTCCTATCAGGCTTGGTTAGACTGTGGTACCGGTACCAGCAGGCCAAGTGGAAAAAAGCAAAGCAAAAACTCGGGTGTGGGAGGAGTTCGGTGAGGCCATGGAAAAAGACTTTCAGATGACTTCGAAGCAATTCTGGCAAACCATCAGGTGACTGAGGTGTCAGGTGTCTGGCCCGTTGTTGTGGGCCATTCAGTCCCTGTACAACTGCAAGAGCTTGATCCGTATAGCCTGCAATAAGTCGGACTTGTTTCCTGTGGGTGTTGGACTTCACCAGGGCTGCTCTTTGTCCTCGATTCTGTTAATAATTTTATGGACAGAATTTCTAGGCGTAACCATGTGGCGGAAGGCTTCCACCTTCGTGGCCTCATCTCTACTTTTTGCTGATGATGTGGTCATGTTGGCTTCATCAGGTGGTGGCTTCCAGCTCGCAGCGGAATGGTTCACAGCTGAGTGTGAAGCGGATGGCATGAGAATCAGCACCTCTAAGTCTGAGGCCATGGTCCTCAGCTGGAAAAGGGTGGAGTGCCACTCCGGCTCAGGGACGAGTTGCTGCCCCAGCTGGAGGAGTTCAAGTATCTCGAGGTCTTGTTCATGAATGACGAGAGATGGGAACGGGAGATCAACAGACAGATTGGAGCTGCGTCTGCAGTGATGCAGATCCTGCACTGGTGTGTTGTGGTGAAGAGGGTGCTGAGCTTAAAAGCGAAGCTGTTGATTTACTGGTCGATCTATGTCCCTATCCTCACCTATGCTCACGAGCTTTGGGTGGTGACCGAAAGAATAAGATCGTGAATACAAGTGGCAGAAATGAGCTTCCTCTGAAGGGTTTCTGGCCTTTCCCTTAGAGATAGGGTGAGGAGTGCAGCCATTTGGGAGGGGCTCAAAGTAGAGCCAGTTGAGGTGGCTCAGGTATCTGATTAGGATGCATCCTGGGCACCTCTTGGGTGAGGTTTTCCGACCATGTCCTACTGGGAGGAGGCCCCGGGACAGACCCGGGACACGCTGCAGAAATTATATCTCTCGGCTGGCCTGGGAACATCTTGGGGTCCCTCCAGCTGAGCTGGTGGAGGTGACTGGGGAGAAAGAGGTCTGGGCTTCTCTGCTTAGGCTGCTGCCCGGGCGACCTGGTCCCAGATAAGCAGAAGAAAATGGATGGATGGATGGACAATTATTCTAAGGATTATAGTGTGGTGAAGACAAAGAGATAGGCGGTAGGATAATATAGTTTCTGGTGCTTAGGATACCATACTTGAAATATTTCCACAGTAAAGGAAGTTGTAGGCTGGTCCGATCATGGGGCACAGCAGCACATCGATGTTGGAGCTCCTCCACTGTGCTATTGTCTCATGAATGTAATCCTAAAGAAAACACAGGAAATTTTAGTTTCCACTTTAGATTTTCATACATGGCCATGCATCATTTGCTGAAAGCTAACAGTACCTCAACAGCAGCATGCTGCTTCCACAAATCTGAAACAGACCTAAAAACAAAGCAGTGTTTCAACATTATTCCTATCACATGCATTATTACTCAGCCCCTGGAGGGGGGAACGGGATATTGTTTTTGGTATATTTGTTCACTTGTTTGTTTACAATATTTCAGTAAAACTACCAATCTAATTCATATCAAATTTGCAAAAAAGATGGCCAGTGATCCCTACATCACCTGATTAAATATTTTGCCCTAATTGAGTCAAGGAAAAAAAATGCCTATTTTTACCCTCTGGAGTCAATGGATGTGTCAGAGTGTCCAAATTACATTGTTGGCTTGAGATGGCGCAGAAGGCGTCTCTGTTTCAACTTGTGTGCAGACTTAAAACTACGTAGCAGTTTTTCAATTCTGTTGATACACCAAGTAAAATCAGAGCTTTACTTTAATCAAATAAATATATGCGAACGTGTGGCATTTGGTTGTGGAAATTACAGGGCAAAAGACAGCCAGTGGTTGATCACCCAGCGCTGCACCATGCTGAGAATTTCACCGGTTCGCTATCAGAATGCTTCCCTACAATTAGCAAGCAGCTGCGCACCCTGCGTAATCCACCCCGTTGTTATATTTTTTTTTACTTCTGGCTAGATCACTGCACTACAGTATATTATTATTCCACAGCAATTTGAAATGTACCACCGGGCATGGCCAGTTTTGTTCACAACGTGCATGCGTGATCTCACATGGGTCCTCTTCACACTTGATTTCATGGGGCTACAGTAGAGAATTCAGTGAGGCCGCTGAATTGATCTGCCAGACTGGAGGACATGCTGCTGCAGACCACGCAATAGTGCAGTGGTGTACAAGTGAACGAGAGTGGATGCCTCGAGGTCAGGCAGCAGTGTTCAATTTACATAGTTCTGACCGACATTTTCTAACTATTTGAAAAGCGTATGTTGGGTGTTAACCCCGTCCCCCCAGCGTATGGTTTGTACGCTTTGAAAAATGTTGATAATTTTGAATGATCCCTAAGGTAAACAGTTTTTAAGGGGAAATGTAAAGGTCAACATTCCCAGATTCATCTGATATTTGGTACACAGCTGTGGAGGGCCAAGAAATAGTTCCAAATTGAATGCCATCTGGATCTGATCCACATTCTGTATTTGCAGGCTACTTGAATTTAACATGAAAAACTCAATTTAATGCATATTTTGACCATATCTCAGCTGAAAATAGAGTACTGCTAAGCGGATGCTTGGCTGTTTTGGATTTGTAACAGAGGGAAGGGGGCGGGGGTGAAAGTGCCATTATAGTAAAGTCAATGAACAAGTGTGTGAGGGGTGGGTCTAGCTTGAAGAATGAGCATCCTAGGTCAAATTGTTTGAGTTATAGCCAAAATCAAAGTTTTAGTGGAACCTGACCTCTGAACTTGACCTACAGGTCAAGGTAGTAGATGCATCTACGGTTAGAATTTGAACACCCTAGGTGACATTGTTTTTGAATTATGGCCAATGTTCAAGTTTTTGTGGAACAGACACCATCACCGCCAGGCTATGACAATAGCTCGACTTTTTCTTCAAAACAGCCAAGCTAAAAAGACACATCCTTGTTTGTTGCAGAAAGAAGCACATCACTATTGTCTATGGACATATAACATTTGATTGGGATATGATCTGGATATGTGAATATATGACAACTTTTGATTCTCTATCAATCCGATCGCTCAATTCCCCTATTATCGCCCACCAAACGAATTGTGTATTTTCTCATTATAAGAGATAAAGCTTTTACAAAAAAAATTGAAATGACCATAAAATTAAATGTATTTTAGTTCAACTTTTTAAACCTTGGAAAGTTATGGACATGGACAATAGGACCCATGTGTTATCTTGGTGAGCCAGTGTTTGGAGAGTGACCTATCCGAGAGACAGGAAACGTTCAAATCCACTAAAATATCTGTTGGGGGTGGGCTATGTTGTGCCAAGCAACACTTGTATGAAAATGTAAAAAGAATCAAGTACAAATGACCAGTGTCAATAATAATTTCTCACCGAAGTCCACAAAGAGCATTCATGTGGGCAGAACCACGAGGAGACTGCAAAAAAAAAAAGCATAGTATGTAAAAAAGAAAAGAAAGAAAATTTGCATTATTCAGGCACATCACAAAATAAGTTTTATCAGTTCCAACTGTCAAACTCATTTTGAAACCAATGGCTGAATTTATATGTGTTTGTCATATAATGAGAGAACTCACCACAGGTTTGAGCAGGAATGAAAGGATTTTCTTCAACCACTTAGGGAGACCATAAGTAAAAACCTGAGTTTTTAGACAAGGGTCCACAGGTCCCCCCTTACTGAAATGGAAGAGATCATTGGCACACAAGAAAATAGTCTGTTCAGAGACAACAAATTAAGACTTTCTGTAATCATTTCAAAAAGCTCTAAGAGGCACAACATCACCATGCACCAAAAGCAATAGCAACATGGTGATGGTTAGTGGTTAGCACAGAAAAAGAAAAAGAAATCTCTAGGCATTAGATTATAAATTTAATAAGAAATGATTAAGTGAACTATTAAAAGGAACAACTCACAATTTTTGTAGCAGGGTTGTACCTCCATCTCCATATAAACTCTTTATTATTAGTTCAGGGAAAATTTGATTTATCTTCAGTGGACGGTAAGGGACCAACTAAAGACACAAATGACAATGTTAAGGACATATGGCTCATATCGCTTAACTTGACAGTGGTTATAATGTGGCGGTGTAGTCTTACTGTGTGGCCTGCTTGCTCTAACAGAGCTTTGACCTCTCTGATGCCTCGGGCCATGCTTGGAGATGGTTGCATGTTGCCATCAGTTTCAAAATAACCAATCCTTAGAGGTTTGGAACTTCTGTATATCTACGGGTGAAGCATTCCCATTTTTGAGTTAGTTAAACAGCTTGGAACTAATAGATAATGTTGAGTTCAAAGTTAAGGGTTTACTGTTTATCTCGAATTCCCATTCTACTCTAGGAACCACAAGTAAATCAGCGGTCTGAGAGTGAAGCGCTCAATTTGGGGTTTTATAGTACTATGACGTCTTAAAGAAAAGATGGGGCCTGATTATTCAAGACCTTGTTTGTGATGATTCTGGTTCTGGATTTAATAGAGAGCCAATAAAGAGAAGTCAATATGGGAGAAAGATGCTCTCTCTTTCTAGTACTCTTGCTGAAGCATTTTGGATCAACTGAAGGCATTCCAGGGAGTTTTTAGGACAACCTGATAGTATTGAATTACAATAGTAGCCTAAAAGTAATAAACACGTGAATCATCTTTTCAATGTCACACTGAGATAGGATGTTTCTAATTTTAGAGACATTGCGCAAAGGCAACAAAGCAGACCTACATATTTGTTAAATATATACATTTACATGTTACTGGAGGTCAAGGTAATGCCATCCAGAGTAAGTGTATGGTTGTCATGGTCCTAGGCCATTGGCCCAGTGCTTTTGTGTTCCTGTGAAGTTCTATTCTTTGTTGTTTCGCTAGTTGTGTTTCTTGTTTTTTTCCTTACAGTTTGGATTCTCAGTTTGTTGTTTTGTGTTCTGTTTTTGGTTAAATTTATTTGTGTTATTTTGCTTTCCCTTTGTTCTTGTCTTCCTCGTGTCTGTGTACTTTGTCTTTTTGTGTTTAGTCCCCTTCCTGTTGTTTCCTTGTGTTTGGTGTTTAGGTTCCCTCTGTGTGCAAGTGTCCCTGTGTGTCAAGTCTGTGTGTACCATGTTTAGTTAATTCCTGTTTTATTTTGACAGTCCCGTGTTCCATATGCTCTCTCTTTCTAGTCCTTGTCAGTACTCTAGCTGCAGCATTTTGGATCAGTTGAAGGCTTTTCAGGGAGCTTTTAGGACAGCCTGATAATAATTAATAATTACAATAATCCAGCCTAGAAGTAATAAATGAATGAATTAGCTTTTCAGCATCACTTTGAGACAGGATGTTTCTAATTTTATAAATATTGCGCAAATGCAAAAATCATCTCCATAACAATAAAAATGTATTCTAGAACTGCAAGGATTAGTATATATATATATATATATATATATATATATATATATATATATATATATATATATATATATATATATATATATATATATATATATATATATATATATAGATCTGGAAGGCAATTTAAAAAATTATTATCAACAGAAGATAGTAATTCCACAGTACAGGACACACCTCCATATTAAAAGGTAATGGTGGAACAGTGGGGTCCAAAGAAAACATGTGGTCACAAAGAAGTGCCTGCATGCACAGAGCCAAACTATCCACATCTCTTGCCATGGGTCCAGGAGATGATAGCACTAGTTCAATAAGAAACAAAGCAGAGAACCAAATGATCCAGACACTGTGTGCAATATTGCTAGACAGTGGTTATGTAACTTTTTTTATACTTATGTATTAGTTTGCATGTTCCTTACCTGCCTTTTGCCCTCTATAAATTGGACGAAGTCCCTGTAAACTGGTGTTAACCGATAAAGTTAAAAGCTTAACTCATCACTGTGCAACAATTTTCCATAAAACTGAATGAATAAGACCCACCTCAGCCGACCTGTTGTTGGCTTGAAACCACAGATCCCACAGAATGAGGCAGGAATACGGATACTGCCACCTAAATCACTGCCTATACCAAGCAGGGAGCCTCCTCCCCCAATGAGAGCCCCCTCCCCACCAGATGAACCTCCAGAGGTCTTCTGGGGGTTATGGGGGTTCACAGTCTTCCCATAAATAGGATTACTGCAGGCATAGCTGAAAGTGGACAAAGAAACACAAATAGGTGATGAGCCTTTACATAATATATACACTTGTAATGGGTAAAGACAACTGAATGAAAGCACATAATTAATTGTTGTATGGTTTTTTGTTTTGCTTTGGGTTTTTTTTTATGTGGCTCACTGATAGCTTTACCTAAAAAGGGCTTGGGGCAAGTTGGTTTTCACAAAGGGAATAGCTCCTTGTTTCTTCAGCACTTCAACAAGCACGCTGTCCTTTTCAGCAGGCTGATCCAGGTTAATGACCACACCACAAGAACAGTCATGATTCTTGTGTTGTAAGAAAACAAAAAAAGGGGAGAAGATAAGGGTGTGTCAAAAATCAGTTTCCCATGGACTTTACATCCAATTTGGAAAGCCTTTAAGTGTAATTGCCATTTATTTGCATTGCATAACCTTTGTAATACCTTAAATGCAACATTTTCTTTGATGCTCACTGGAACTCCATACAAGAGACCTTCATTGTTGGAGCCAACAGTTTTCAGTTGGTCCAAGCTCTCCAGCAAAATTTCAGTGCAACAGTTTAGCTTTTTGTTTACAGCCAGAGTCTGTTGGAAAGGAAACAACCACAGACAGGTTCAGATTAATGAAAGGGGTGTTAATTTTTAAGCACTTTATAAAATAGGAAAATCTTGTTGGAAACACACAAATATTTGGGTGATGATATTCATAGAAGGACTGTACAGTATGTTACCTTTTACTGTAATAAGACACAATTCTGTGTAATAAGAAATGTGTTGGTACGAAACACTAATTAAAAAAACAAACACTATGTACCAAAAGTTATTTATTTGTAGGACAAATGTCACAAGTAAACAACACTGAGACAAGACTGGAAAATGAAATGAAATGAAACTGATTTTTTAGTTTTTAAGTTGGCTTTTTGTGTATTTTATCTATTATGAAATATTTGAGCTACATTAGGCAGTGAAATTATGTGTCATGCTGGATACTGAACCTTTTCCATGTAAGAGTGAAGCACATCCTCAGGGCTCAGTGAGCCTTCCTTCAGTTGCTTTATCAGCTCAGACAGGGACAGATCCATGATGAAAGCGGAGTCATCAGTCATCGGATGCTAGAGGACCAGTGACACACACCCACACAGAATCATTATGTCATAAACGCATATAGAGCTGCAACAAAGAAATAAAGTCATATGGGTTCACAGATTCAAGATTCCACCTTTGCCCATGTTTCACCTCCCAGCCTAGTTTAATTAAAGACAGCTACAAAGTTTTTGCATAATGCTGACAATCAGCTATAGAGAACACTGAAAACATACAGATAGGTGAACTATTTTAAATGTCTTGTAACTTATTAGACAACTATGTTCTACCAGAATGACATTTGTATACCTCAGTTCTACCTGGATTCTATGAATCTGTAAATGTGTAGTCAACTTCCAAAAGGTATTCTCTCATTTGTTCACTTATAATGGTGATAACTTTCCAACATCTGCCATAAATGTTCAACTGGATCTATTCCTCTCAGGATATAAATGTTTCATTATTCCTAGTGAGAATTACAAAACTCATGTTAGTGTTCTTGGGTTAATGATACAGTACTTGACAAACCTTTGGTTTGTTTTGCAGTGATCCTTCCCAGAAGAGGACACATTGCAAGCATAATACAGTGGTATGAAAAAGTTTGGGCACCCCGATAATTTTCATGATTTTCCAATGGTTGTTCAGATCAGCAATTTCAGTTAAATGAGATGGCCATTCCAGAACGTTGTACTTGTTCCTCTGCATCAATGCCTTAGTAGATTTTGAGCAGTGTTTAGGGTCGTTGTCTTGTTGAAGTATCCAGCCCCGGTGCAACTTCAACTTTGTTACTGATTCTTGAACATTGTTCTCCAGAATCTGCCTGATATTGACTGGAATCCATGTGACCCTCAACTTTAACAAGATTCCCAGTACCTGCACTGGCCACAGAGCCCCACAGCATGATGGAACCACCACCAAATTTGCTATGGGTAGCAAGTGTTTGTCTTGGAATGCTGTGTTCTTTTTCCGCCATGCATACCGCCCCTTGTTATGTCCAAATAACTAAATTTTAGTTTGATGAGATCCACAGCACCTTATTCCAAAATGAAGCTGGCTCGTCCAAATATGTTTAGCATACCTCAAGCGACTCTGTTGGGCGTGTGCGCAGAAAAGGCTTCTTCTGCATTACTCTCCCATACGTCTCCCTTGTGCAAAGTGCGCTGAACAGTTGAACGATGCACAGTGACACCATCTGCAGCAAGATGATGTTGTAGGTCTTTGGAGCTGCTCTGTGGGTTGACTATGACTGTTCTCACCATCCTTCGCCTCTGCCTATCTGAGATTTTTCTTGGCCTGCCACTTCAGGCCTTAACTAGAACTGTGCCTGTGGTCTTCCATTTCCTCACTGTGTTCCTCACAGTGGAAACTGACAGCTGAAATCTCTGAGAGAGCTTTTTGGATCCTTCCCCTAAACCATGATGTTGAACAATCTTTGTTTTCAGGTCATTTGAGAGTTGTTTTGAGGCTCCCATGTTGCCACTCTTCAGAGAAGATGCAAAGAGGAGAAACACTTGCAATTGGCCACCTTAACCCTTTCTCATAATTGGATTCACCTGTGTATGTAGGTCAAGGGTCAATGAGCTTACAAAACAAATTTTGTGTTCCAATAATTAGTGCTAAAGGTATTCAAATCAATAAAACGACAAGGGTGCCCAAACTTATGCACCTGCCTAATTTTGTTTAAATAATTATTGCACACTTTCTGTAAATCCTATAAACTTCATTTCACTTCTCAAATATCACTGTGTTCATCTGCTATATGATATATTTAACTGAAATTGCTGATCCAAACAACCAATGATTTATAAAGGAAAATCATGAAAATTATTCAAGGGTGCCCAAACTTTTGCATACCACTG
>JAMQGT020002539.1:0-32374 GCA_024447675.2 Pterophyllum scalare
CCACCCGCACTATAAACCATGTGAGTGGAGTCACCTCACAGTTTGCCAGAATTGCTTCGATGCCATCCGAAAGTCTTTTTCCATAGTCTCACCGAACTCCTCCCACACCCGAGTTTTTGCTTCACCCACTGCCCGAGCTGCGTTACTCTTGGCCAGCCAATACCTGTCAGCTGCCTCCGGAGTCCCACAGGCTAAACAAGCCCGATAGGACTCCTTCTTCAGCTTGATGGCTCCCGTCAGCTCCGGTGACCACCATCTGGTTCGGGGGTTACCACCATGATAGGCACCAACCACCTTGCAGCCACAGCTCTGAGCAGCAGCCTCAACAATGGAGGTGCGGACCATGGTCCATACGGACTTAATGTCCTCAGCCGCCCTCAGAATGCTGTCAAAGTTCTGCCGGAGGCAGTTGAAGATTTCCCGGACTGGGGCTTCTGCCAGGCATTCCCAGCACACTCTCACAATACATTTAGGTGCGCCAGGTCTGTCCAGCATTTTCCCCCGTCACCTCATCCAACTCACCACCAGGTGGTGATCAGTTGACAGCTCAGCTCCTCTCTTCACCCGAGTGTCCAGAACATACGGCCGCAGATCTGGTGATACGATTACAAAATTGATCATTGACCTGCGACCTAGATTGTCCTGGTGCCATGTACACTTATGGACATCCTTATGTTCGAACATGGTGTTCATTATGGACAAACTGTGGTTTGCACAGAAGTCCAATAACAAAACACCATTCGGGTTCAGATCAGGCAGGCCGTTCCTCCCAATCACGCCCCTCCAGGTCTCACTGTCATTGCCCACGTGAGTGTTGGAGTCTCCCAGTTGGAGTCACCGGATGGAGAACTCTCCAGCACCCCGCCCAGCAACTCCAAAAAGGGTGGGTACTCTGAACTGTCATTCGGCATATAAGCGCAAACAACAGTCAGGACTCGTTTCCCAGCCCGAAGGCGCAGGGAAACAACTCTCTTGTTCACTGGTGAAAACTCCAACGTGCAGGCAGCAAGCCAGGGGGATACAAGAATACCCACCCCAGCTAACCACCTCTCACCGAGTTAAACTCCAGACTGGAACAGAGTCCAGCCCCTCTCCAGGAGACTGGTTCCAGAGCCCAGGCCATGCGTTGAGGTGAGCCCAACTATATAGAGGTGACATTCCATGTCCCAATAGCCAGTCTCGATAGCCGGGGATCGGTCCGCCAGGGCTTCCACCCTTGGCCACCGCCCGACACACACTGCACCCGACCCCTACAACGCCTCCTGCAGGTGGTGGGCCTACAGGAGGGCAGGCCCATGTAACCTCTTCGGGCTGCGCCCGGCCGGGCACCACGGGCTAATGCCCAGCCACCCGACGCTCTCCCTCGAGGTCCCTCCCCAGGCCTGGCTCCAGGGTGGGGCCCCAGTAACCCTATTCTGGGCAGGGTAAACTGTTCCCTCGTTGTTGCAAACATAGGGGTCTTCTGAACCACTCTTTGTCTGGACCCTCACCCAGGACCAGTTTGCCATGGGAGACCCTACCAGGGGGACAAGCCCCCGGGCAACAAAGGTCCTGGGATCACTGGGACACACAAACCCCTCCACCACGATAAGGTGGCAATTCACGGAGGGCTTTATGATGAAAAATTGCTACAAAAAGAAAGCTGAAAGATAATATGGAAGATGCCATTCTGATCATAATGGGAGCTCTAACTGCAAAGGCCCACTAACCTGTCTTTATGAGAGACCTCAGGATAACCAGCAGAGCCCCATTCACTGTGCCCAGGCACATAAGGGGTTAATAAGTCCTTGACGTAATTCAGAGCAAGATGCTTTAAAAAGGAATTAGAAGAATTTTAAACTATGAATGATCTGGCTGAGAGGCCTCATGTATATTGAAAACAAAAGTGGGCCAAGGATAGAGCCTTGAGGAATGCCGCAATGAACAAGAAAGCATTAGATATGGTAACAAAAAAGGTTCTGTTAGTTAAGTACGAACGTAAAGGATGTAAAACTGGTTGAGAGCCCTTTACTGGCTCCAACATTGATTTTTCTGCCTATTGTGTCAGCAGCTAAGTAAAGATAAAACTGTGTGTATCCTTGTGTGTGAGTGCAGAAAGAGTTTCGCATCCCAGCCGATCAGGGCATTGCTGGCCATGTTGCAACTACTGGTCAGATTTTGAACATAAAGGATGCCTACTCCCATCCTCTTTTCTATCGTGGGGTGGATGACAGCACCGGCTTCAGAACTCGCAACATCCTCTGCTTCCCCATCAAAGATGAGAACAATGGTAAAATACATGAACACACACATACACACAAATACACACACACACACACACACACCCACACACACATTGCATTCATTTAATCACTTTTGAACATATAAAAACAAAAAAAAGACTTTGTGTAAAAAGAAGCATCTTAGAGAGTGTTTCACAAGGAAAGATGGGGCGGGATTCATCATTCAGGGAAGGACTGTGTAGCGGAACAGTTCAGCAATGTAATTGCAGAGTATTTGGAGAATTCATCACATACGGTAAATAATATCATTAAAAGATGCAGGGAATTCAGAGAAATTTCTTTTTGCATAAGACAAGACTTTAACCATTACTGAGTAGCTCTGATCTTCTGGCTCCAAGCAGCAATGCATTAAATATGACTTTGGAGTGAAAATGACTGCATATGCTCAGGAAGGCTTCTGAAAACCAGTGAATATACATCATCGCTGCATCCAAGTTAAAGCTCTATGACGCAAAGAAAAAAATCAGAGGTGCTGAGGTGAAGCATCTCCTTTGGTATGACAAATAAATTATTTTTGGAAATCATGAGCGTCCTCCAGGCTAAAGACCAGAGGAACCACTGAGCTTGTTATTGGTTCAAAAATCAGCACCTGCAATTGAAAGAAGATGCATTAGTGCACAATGCATGGGAAAAATACGCATCTGTAAACTTTTAATGCTGGAGGATAATTATGGATATTAAAGCAACATATACTGCCATTCTGATGTTTTTTCAGGGAAGTTCTTGATTATTTCAGCAATGCTATGCCAAAAGGCATTTGCACATTTTCCAACAGCTCAACAGCTGTAGTGAAAGAGTTCAGGTGCTGAACTGGTCTGCCTCCAAACCAGCCCAGCCACCCACTAAAAACATTTGGTGCATTATTTCATGAAAAACTCAGTTGGCAGACCTTCTATTATTGCCCTCTCCAATACCTTTACTTTCCGTTTCATTATAAATAGTGGAGCTACATCCTCAGAATAGCACAAAGAGGGTTTACATCCTTGTGCCTAAATGTTGAAGTGCATAAAGTGCACTTTAGACCATCTTCAGTGTTCCAAACTTAGAAATTTCAGAAACTCTTCTCCATTTTGGATGCTGCTGGCTAATGCCTTCTGCTGTATCCACAGAGAAGCTTTGCATTCAGTGTCATTTGTCTCCATATTTTTAAAAAAACTGTCTGAGGATGAGATTAACATTTTGATTTCAGAGCTTTTTATGTGCAATTAGGTTTGATTCCAGTGTTAAATCAATTCAAGTTAGCAGACCTTTTTGACTCCACATCTGACTTTTGCAGTTTGTGCCTCATTTTCTCGTCCTTGTCGCTCCATCTTCCACTTTCCATTTTTCTTCATCAATTTTCTCTGCCTCCATCCATCTCTGCATCTCTCACCCCTCTTCTTGCCTAACTAATTTCCTCCCTAATTGTTTCACCTTCCTCTTCTCTCACTCCTTTCCTCTTTAAATCTTCCATTTTTTAGAAGTCATTGGTGTTGCTGAGCTGGTGAATAAGATGAATGGGCCGTGGTTCAACCGCTTCGATGAGGATTTGGCAACAGCTTTCTCCATCTACTGTGGTATCAGCATTGCTCATGTGAGTGTCTTCTAACACTCTTCAAATCAAAGAAACCAAGTTTAAAAAAAACAAAAAACAAGCATATTAGCAGAAAATTAAATAAATTTCAGTAACTATTATTTTAAGATTCTCACTTTCCAAATTTTCTCTTATTAACTCTGTGAGCAGCAGTGAATAAATGCAGAATGCTGCACATTCATCTTCATACACACTGGCTTGCTTGGTCAATAAGTGAGCTTCACTTTTAAATAACATAATCTCTGCAAGGCCCATGCATCCTCATAATACAAATAAAAGAGAGTTTAGTATTTACAGTATATCCATCATTAGGAGTCTCTCCCCAGAATAGTTTGGTAGATCTTTTGTTGATGCTGTTAGAAAGATTGATCCTGTCTGGCAGGATGAGATCAGTTCAGCAGGAGTAAGATGCTCAGTGAAGGCAGAGAAGACCAAAGTCTCGAGGGAAATTTAAAGAGATTCAGTCGGATGGAAGTGAATGGCTTTTGTGGTGCAGTTCATTGGCATTGTATGATTGCTGCAAACTTATTAACATACATTCAGCTGAACAGCTGTATGTGCTCACAGAGATGATTATGAAGATGATGTTTGTGATAATAGTGATGAGTATCAAGGAGAGATCACCCACAAAAATATTGAAATATTGTCTTTTTCAGCCTGATCTCAGCTAAAAGAAAAAGTCTTGCAAATCTAATAAACGCCGTCACTTCATATTAAGGAGCTCCTGCAGAGACTGGCCTTTGAATGACTGCTGATACTTAATAGGTTATCTACAAACTATAAATATATTTGATAGAAAAAAATAATTGCTTTCGAGGCTGCTCATCAATCATTTAAAACACAACCACATATATTATTCATCAGTACTCACCCATTATCATGCTGCAGAGTATTTTCAGGATTGTAAAAAGCTCCCTGATGTACTAAAAGGTAAGCAGGGCCAGACACAGGGCTGCAAAAAGCCCACCGAAAATTTAAACATCCTTGTTAATCATGAATCACAAGTTTGCCATTTGAATGTGAATGTAGAAGCGGACACAAATGTAATATGTGTAATCACTATGAGACAAACTGGTGAGACAACTGAAAGTAGCTTTGATCTGCTCGTACTGTGGAACCAAAGCCGCTGAAAAATATTTCTAGGTAATCCAACAAAAGCCCAAACAAAAATGAAAGTCCAACAGAAGAAAAACAAACAGGGAAAAAAACAAAAGGTACTAAAACTCAGGAAACAAGCACAAAGGCACAAGAGAAGATACCGCAGAGTGATGAGCATGTTAACAAACAGAAAGCTGAAGAAGAAGAGTTCCATTCACAGCAGCTGCACATCTTTTTAAGCCATATTAAGTCAGGCAACATCCACACATACACAGAGGGGTTTTTTTAATGGGGATTTTCCACTTTCATTAAAAAAATGTAATACATAAAAGCGCTCTTTTGAAAAATATTTAATTCCACATGAAAACGCAAAAAAATGATGTCAAGCGCTGTCAAGATCATGCCCAAGCAGCAGGCGGTGAAATAACCTTAATTGTATAGAAATAGCACAGTGCACAGTCTGACGTCAAAATAAGACATGAAGGTGTATGCCAACTTTATTTTCCTTGTCCACACATAAAAGCAGAAACTGAGTTTCTGAAAAAAAAAATTCTATAAAATGTATTTGTAATGCCCCTTGTGCCTCTGTGTTCGTTTCTTGAAGATGTTTTCTAAAAGCTCTGCATTCAGTGACCTAAAATGCCTGGACAAAAGGCCGAAACACAAAGAAAAAGCTCCAAAACACCCACATACATGTGGACAAAGCCTAAGAAACTATAGAAAGCAAAGTTCCTGAGTTCAAAAGAAAGTGCAAAGTGTGTATTTTGTGAAGAATCTGTGTATAATGTTATATAATGCAGATAATATATCTCTTTATTTATGGCATTGTATAGCGTTCAAGAGTACATGCTTTGTACTGTTAACAGTTTTTGCTTCAGTGCAACCACAGGTGGTAAATTGGCTTCTACTCTAAGCACTTTCTTACTACAAGCCTCATTCACACATACACAATCACCACAAGTGCTTTTAATCTGACATTCACATTTCAATGGATGCACTGGGAGAAACTCTGGATTCAGTAAAGAACCAAAGATACTTAACCCTGCAGACTGGAGAAGTCAGGGATCAAACCACTGACCTGCCGATTGGTAGATGACCTCCGTTATGGCATGAGCCACAGCCACCCGCATATACACGGTACTTTCAAAATAAAACAGAATAACCAAAACTCTTAATATCATGTGGTCAATGGTAGTATGAAGAGCAAAAATGGTTCCAGCTGGAAGATCGATAATAGGCAGAGATACTGATACACAATATTTCACTGTACTGCAGGACTTTGAATGGCAAACATCAAATTTACTTTCCTTCTTTCCATTTATCTCGATGATATAATGAATTCATTCTTAGTAATGAAATTAGCATTGCTGTAATGCGTTGTTTCTCGCCCCAGTCTCTGCTCTACAAGAGAGTGGGAGAGGCCCAGTTCAGATCCCATCTGGCCAATGAAATGATGATGTACCATATGAAGGTAAACCCACATCTCTTCATGCCACTAATTCACTCTCACACACAGAGACATTTGTGGGCACTGTTGATATTATTTACTCAGTATGATTCACTATTTATCTGTGGCAGGTTTCAGAGGAAGAGGTCTCTAAGCTGCTGGTATCTGGCATCGAGCCAGTGAAGGAGATTGACCCGTGCTTCGCTGAGTTCACGTACACACCGCGCTCCCTTCCCGATGACACCACACCAATGGTAAGGATCAGAGAGGGTGTGTGTGTGTGTCTGTTGACACCACAGAGATTTAAAGTGAAGGAAAGAGAACAAAATTTGATGCAATTGCTCCTGTTGTGTGTTTGCAGTGTGTCCTCAGCATGTTTGAAGATATGGGTTTCATCAACACATATAAGATCGACATGCAAACTCTCGCCAGGTCTGTCATCCATTCGGTTTATATACTGAATATAAGAGCCTGTTTCTTTAAGTAGTAGCTGGTTTGTTTTTGTGGATTTTTTTTTTTTGTCCCTGCAGTATTTTACATAATTTTTCATCAGCTGTTAAATGGATGTTAATTCATTTACAAAAGGATTTTAGATATAAATATTTAAGTCTTACTGACCTTGTCAAGTCAGTCAGCTATAAAATGGAAACCCCCCCAAGACCATGGGAAGAGAAACATGAGCTGCTGTCTAGTAGAAGAATCTTCAAGTCAGAGTTCTTGTTTTTAAAAGTTAATGGATGGATGGGTTGTGACTGAGAATACCTGGAGCTACCACTTTCAGAAATACCTTTTTTAAAAATGAAAATCATAATGAAATCACTGAGTTACATGTTGGAAAAAAATAAGACTATTTTTAAACTGCTGCCTTGGTATCAGGTTCTGTCTGATGGTGAAGAAAGGCTACAGAGACCCTCCCTACCACAACTGGATGCATGCCTTCTCTGTCTCACACTTCTGCTACCTGCTCTACAAAAACCTAGGGCTGTCCAACTACCTCGAGTGAGTACACAAGTCTAAAACACTTTATAGTGATGTTTTACATCATTTGTGTTTAAAATGATTCTACTTTGCCTGCTGTCTTCCAGGGATATAGAGATATTAGCGCTCTTTGTCTCCTGTATGTGCCATGATCTGGACCACCGTGGCACCAACAACTCTTTCCAAGTCGCCTCGGTGAGAGTACATACTGTGCTTTTGCTTTATTAGAAAGCATTAGGAATGATACAAAATAAAAACTTGAAAATTGCTATAAATAGAAATATTAATGCTGCACTAAGCAGGGCTACAACTGAACTTTAAAATGTAGACAGAATTTTATTTCTATTCAGTTCAAAAGCTGAATAGAAACATGAGAGAGGGATATACACAGTACAATGCAAAAGTCTTGAGCCACTACTTTTTTCTTTATGTTTCACACATGCAAACATACATGAAAATATAGTTTTTAAGACAAAGTCAGCATTGAGTGTCAATAATTGGTATGACCACCTTTATTCTTAAACACAGCCTGAACTCTCTTCAGCAGCTTTCTTGTCATTTCTTTAAGTTTTAGTTCTCCAGGCTTCTTGAAGGACATTCAAAGCTCTTCTTTGGATGTTGCTGCCTTTTGTTCTGTTCTCTGCCAAAATGATCCCACACTGCTTCAATAATGTTGAGGTCCGGGCTCTGTGGAGACCAATCCACAACTGTGTTCATTGTGTGTTTTTCTATCCAGGTATCTTTTACTGCACTGGCATTGTGTTTGGAATCATGGTCATGCCGACTGGCTGTTGCCAAAATTTGACCATACTTTTCTATTCCATCAATTTTGACAAGATCCTGAACCACACTGGCTGAAATGCAGCCCCAGTCATTTAATAATTGTTTTTTTTATTTATGTGGATTCATTCTCTTTCTCTTTAGAGATATAACACATTTCAGGGTCAACTTGAAAGAAAGGCAGAATTGAAACGTAAAAGTGAGGCCAGAGGTCAAATGTGACATGATATTTGGATGCAAACTTTAATGTGATATTTACAATCCCCATATATAAACCATCTTAAATAGCTCTAAAAAACATCATTTGACATAAAGCATTATTATCACTATCATTATTAACCTTCAGAGCAATCTATTGACCTTGAAGGAGAGGTCAGAGGTCAAATGTGACATGACATTATACGGTACTTTCTATATGTTGATAATATACACCACACTTTGTTTTTGACCAATGCATCATGAAGTTGACCTTGAAGACTGTGGTGAATATAAGTCAAATTTTAATGGACTGTTAACATGACCCGACTACACCCCTACAAAGTTTTATCAGAATTCATTCAAAACTTTCAGAGCTCTCTGTCTGGACTCGACTGAAAATGAGTGAAAAAGCTGCCAATGTTCAAAGAAAAACTTCGAAAGACCTGCAGAAATCCCGGGGAACTGTTACATTAAGAACACTTTAAGAAATTGCTGCTTGGAAGCCAAATGTAAGGAAATGAAGGGTGACTCAAGACTTTTGCACAGTAATCTTTGCACTGGAGAAACATCTGTGGATGTTTATTTGGGGTCAATAAAAGGAGATGAGCAAAAGCACAAGATAAGATGTTGCAATACATAACAGTATTTACTGTAGCATTAATTAGTTTGTGTTGTATAATGTGATAAATAAATTACAAAGAAAAGCAGGGGAGCAATGCACAAACTACTTCATTTAACACAACAACAGAAACGTTGGTTATAGCATCAAAAAAATTCACTTTAGATGCTCGAGGTGAAGCATCCCAGTAAGAGTGAGGCTGTCACAGTCTTATCAGAGTCTTTTGGTTTTATTTGCCCTGGCTCAACACTAGATTAGAAGCATGTTGCTCTGGTTCACTCTAATCAGGCACAAACCTAAATGAGACACACATTATACAACAAAAGTGATCCATCATTCATCTGTATGTACAGTATATATATCTATCTATCTATCTATCTATCTATCTATCTATCTATCGATAGATAGATAGATAGATAGATAGATAGATAGATAGATAGATAGATAGATAGATAGATGAGAGATAGATAGATAGATAGATAGATAGATAGATAGATAGATAGATAGATAGATAGATAGATAGATAGATAGATAGATAGATAGATAGATAGATAGATAGATAGATAGATAGATAGATAGAGATTTTTTTTCTCTCTCATTTTTTTCTATTTTCAATTGAGAGCTGCCATCCCATTAAAGAGAAAATACTGCTGCATTTTATTGGATGATGTTGATTTGAATCACTACACTGTGTATGCTAAAAGGATTGTGTTTCTGTTATATTTCCAGCAATCTGTGCTGGCTGCTCTCTACAGCTCAGAGGGATCTGTGATGGAGGTAAGCTCTATCAAAGCCTTAACACTGTGTCACTATGTAAAATCTTTATTTCATACGACAGCAACAATACAATTGCGTGATTACTGGTATTGGCTTGCTCCTTCACAGTTAATGAATGTCTTTATCTGAGCGCTGCTAATATAGTGTTCTACTAGGACATCTAGTGGCCAAAATCAATCTTGACTTTTTTGCAGCAGTGATGAGGCAATGTGAGGAATTTAAATTGGTTGCCTTTTGCATTGCAGCATTACTTACTTTAGAGGCACCATTTTGCACACATTTTTTTCCACACGTTGTATCATTATGCTTTATTTACCACGTCAGAGACATCACTTTGCCCAGGCCATCGCTATTCTGAACACTCAAGGCTGCAACATCTTTGAGAAGTTCTCTAGGAAGGTGAAGTATAAAAACCTCTTTCCATTCATGCAACAAATTTTCTCTCTCTCGATCTCTCGCTGATTTCATATAGTCCATTTGCTTCTATCACTGCCTGTGCAAGCTAAAGATGTTTTGATGTTTTTAGGACTACCAGCGCATGCTGGATTTAATGAGAGACATAATTCTGGCTACAGACCTTGCTCACCACCTTCGCATTTTCAAGGACTTGCAGAAGATGTCTGATGGTACGTGTCACATGCTCAGCATGCACAACCACGTCTCTACTGTTGCTTTAGACTCACATCTGTGAACAGCTACAAAACACCTGTTTGCAATGAGACTGGAAGCAAAGCAATATATATATATATATATATATTTTTTTTTTTTTTTTTTAACTCCTTCTTAGTTTAGAATGGACCAAATTTACAAGGGAAAGTAAACATTATTGAATATTAAAAATTTCTCATTTTAATCACAAGTAAAATTATAGTTTGCATTCATTCCTAAGCTGAACGATCACTGATAGACAGACAACCTGTTTCCTCTGCAGTATGGCTTCTTTTTTCATAAAGTGTCTCTTCAAGTCACACTTGCAACATTCGGCTCTGACACTCTTAATAATCCCCCACTTTTATTGGATTATTTACTCTTTAGAAGAGACAGTTGCTTACACTCTTATGTAATGTAATTGGCTGTAACCTCCAGGCCAGTGGTTTGTTATGCTTGAATGCAACCAATTATAAGTTATCCTGAGTGGATGTCTCCTCAGTGGAAACAATTTTGAGCTGTTAAAGCAATTCAAGGATGTTAAAAACCTCTGAATGAGTTAGCTACTTTCTCGCACTCCAGAATAGGTGACTTGTCAATCATGGAATAGAATACTGAATGAAAGTGTACAGTGTTGAGGTACCACTGGAAAAACGTTTCTTGCAAAGGCCTGTTATCTAACATCCTGTATGGTCATTTCTATTATCTTTCATACAGGAGACTAAAATGAACTTCTTGCAATGATATTTAAGCTTTTTTTAATTCATGTTTTTTTTTTAAGAGGGGGGTCTTCCTCTGATATGAAAGGAAGCATCATTGCTTGAAATGCTGTTTACTCAGAGCAATGTGTTTTGTGCATGTTTCAGATGGATACAATGCAAAAAGCCGTACTCACCACTCCCTGCTGCTGTGCCTATTGATGACTTCATGTGACCTGTCAGACCAAACCAAGGGCTGGAAAACCACACGCAAAATTGCTGTCAGTTTATATTCTGCACCAGTATAAAAGAAATATAACCACATACTTAGTAGAACTTGTGATTTGTGACATAAATTCTGCATTAATCTGGTAAAGATTTTTAATATTTTGACATTGTGGCAGTACAAATTCCAAAAGCTTAGTGGAAGCAATAGTGGTAATTATTTTTGGCCCACTAAACTGCACAGAGTAGCAGTTAAAACAGCTTGTTTTAGCTAAGACGAAAAGAGAAAAAGCTTTATTGTGATCTGGTTCATGCTGTGTTCACCGATTTGCAGTAGAAAGAAGTTTCTGTTTCATCTTTTAATGAGTACATGACTAAAGATTTCCAATTAACAATGTTTGTACAGTGAAACTGACCCATTTCTAGGACATTGAAGATTATGAGACCTAAAGCTGTACAGCCGGAAACAACCTTTGAGCTATATTCCATTATTTTCTATTCTGAAAAACCACACTCCATTTTAGGATTAGGTTTAATCTTGGCCTGCCCCCTTTTCAACACCAGACCCGTAAATCTTGCCCCAAATCCTCCACCCTCAATCTCCCAGACACCTAAAGCAAATAAACTGTAATCCTTGTTCCAAAAACCAAAAGCACATTTCTGTGGAAGACTGTATTGGCTTTTATTGATTTCAGTTGGTACTTTATTATCTCAAAAGCAAGAAAACAGATTTTGATTAATGAAAAACACCAATCACACCAAATATTGAGCTGTAATAAAAGGGACTGGCATACCTTCTTTGTGTAAAAAAAAGAAACTGAATGTTGTTGTCTCTATAAGTATGAAATGTGAAAACCTATAAATATCTGCTACTATGTGTCCACAGGAGCTGATTTATAAAGAGTTCTTCTCTCAAGGAGATCTGGTATGTTTTAGTGTACACTCACTGCTAAATGGCATGTGAAATTAGTAGCAAGTGGCTAAAGCGTGTTATTGCATGCCTGACCAAGCTCATTAATCATAGCTTAACGTTTTGTGTGTGTGTGTGTGTGTGTGTGTGTGTGTGTGTGTGTGTGTGTGTGTGTGTGTGTGTGTGTGTGCGTGTGTGTGTGTGCGTGTGTGTGTGTGGGTGTGTGTGTGTGTGTTTGCAGGAAAAAGCCATGGGCAACAGGCCCAGTGAGATGATGGACAGAGAGAAAGCGTACATCCCAGAACTACAGATCAGCTTCATGGAGCATATCGCCATGCCAATCTACAAGTGCGTACCGAACGTGAAAGCAGCACATCCTCTCACTTCTGGTTTCTTTAAAAAAAAAAACAACATATTATTGGACCTGTTTGGGTCCTTTCATGACCAGTTCTAAACATAAAGAATTTATTTTGAAATATTGCTGTTAAGCTGAAACTGAATTTCCTCTATATACTTTTAAAAAAAGTCACTCTGATGAAATTATGGAAATTATCACCTGATTCTGAAGATTCCTTTTACATTTTAGTGACTTACTGCTGATTGTTTTGGCATTAACTCTCATCAGCTCCATTTTCACTGTGGTTAAAACATCTAAAACTGTTCGCAGTTAGCAACTAACTGGTGGATCTAGTCTATTAGCCATTTTAGCAGCTGAGTAACATATTTCCTTAAAGGAGCTGGAGACAGGAGAACACATAAAAGTAGAGTGAACACTGAATTTAAATTCATAATGTGGAACCCAGCACAATTCAAAATGAATGCTAATGCTGCTGGATAAATTCAGTAAATATAAATAAGCAAGTGCAGCACATTTGGTTTATCAAGCCCTTTACAGTGACAGTCATAGACAAATAAAGACATAGCCCTCGTGTCTCAAAAGTGAAGCCCAAGGGGTGGGGTAGGAGTAGGACTCTTTGGTTTTCAGAGTAAACTCTATGGGGAAATTACTCTTTTGCTCACTTGATCTATGACCTCAGTAAACACTTTCCTGAAATGTTCACAGCTTTGGTCACTAATTTCAAGTTTTATGGAATCCAGCCTGATATTTATTTTGTACCTTATGGCTCCTCTTAATTCAATTAAGTTCAATTCAGTTTTATTTATATAGCATTAAATCACAACAAGTCACTTTAAGGCACTTTACCTCAAGTTAAAGACAGAAACTTTAACAATCAGACAATTCCCTATGAGTGAGCACTTGATGACAGAGGGAAAGAAGAACTCCCTTTTAACAAGGAGAAACCTCCAGCAGAACCAGGCTCAGGAAGGGGCAGCCATCTGCCACGGCCGACTGGGGTCATCTTAAGAGTGAAATAGACAATAAAGCAGGGCTGCTTTGTGACTGAGAAGTCACCACTATAGACAGTATAAAACATGGATGTAGCTTCCTGGTCAGAAGAATTAAGCCAGGACAAAAGTGCCTTAAACCTGCATTCTGTCTGAAGGCCACCAGATGGCGTTAGTTGAAGTTGCAAAAGGATTTTTCATCTTACAAAAGTGTATGGGAAAACATCTTTCTGTCTGGACCTCTTTAAACACTTTCCTGTTGAGTTTATGGACTCAGTCACTTATTTTAGTTCATACACAATAAAAAATTAAGTTTATTTTGTAAATCTTGGTCATATTATGTTTCAGAATGGAGGATTTTCGGTGGCATGACACCATGCACTCCCTGGCTAATGACTTGTCAGTCATAAGTCGTTAGCCAATGAGCATGCTGTTTCACAGTCAGGCCCACCCCTCCTCATGCAGTTTTTTGCAACCAAGATATCGACAGCAGAAACATTCATCTCAAGGTTTAAGAACAAGACTTCAGAAAACAATGGGTGACGTCATGGTAGCTACATCCCTATTTTATACTGTCCATGGTCACTGACATATGAGTGCGCAGGACCCTCAGCACCTCAGCTAGACCCATCCCTGGTACATGACATCCAGTTATTAAAACAAAAATAAAGAAGCACAAGGACTTCACAAACCAATGATTGACATCACTTTGGCAATGACCATTTTCTATATTTAAACAGTTTATTATGATAATATACTGTGTTTACTACCTGTGAGTAGTCAAAATGTCAGTTATTGGATGGTTAAATACCATATAGCACAGTTCAAATTAGGGCATGAAGTTAAATAAATAAATTTTAAAAATTAGTGCATGAATGATTTCACCTTTTCATTTGGTGTGGTATTAATTAAGCAAATTCTCAGACTGGGACAGTGAGGATTCACATTAAGGTATTACAGTAACACATAAATGTCTCTTTACCCGGTGCCTCTGTCTTTTCAGGCTGCTATCTGAACTGTTTCCTGGGGCAACTGAGCTGTATGAGAGGGTGGCGGCTAACCGTGAGCAGTGGACCAAAGTGTCCCACAAGTTCACCATTCGCGGGTTGCCTAGCAACAACAGCCTCGACTTCCTGGACCAGGAATATGAGCTGCTGCAGGCCCAGGGTGCTTTCGGGAGCGACGATCACTGTCTCAACGGCTGCCTCGACGACACAGATGGAGGGAGGGGTCAGTGACGAGAGCGGGCCGAGGACGGTTTCGTCGAGTTTTCTGTGGTCCAACAAGAGGCTGAGGATACCTTTTTAGCGACCTAAGAGTCACGGGTCTCTCTGCTATCAACCACTTAGATGCTTAGCAGGCCAGACAGAGCGGGACAAAGTTTCAAACTGAATCAGATGAGTGATCTGAAACGAGTGCTGGATCCACGTGTCTCCAGTTAAAGATAGCAGAAAGTGGTGACTTTATCTATTTCAGCAGCTATACTGGGAAAATAGGTTTTTACCACTAGTCACAAGTTCATTCATACAGTGCTGATCTGATTAAGATTGTAAAAACACACACCTACACTGACACACACATATGTACATGCACATACAGCTTCAAGATGGAGAAAAAAAAACATTCATTGTGATGGCAAAGACTACTTCAACATGTAACAGTGAGATGAAGTGCTATAGTTTCTGTAAAATGTGTCATAAAGGCTTATATTGATTTAAAGCAGCTGCCATAGCCCTCACCTGATGCTTATGAATGCATGCTGTATGGACACCTCATGTTTTATTCCTTTTATCTGGGTCAGTGTTGATTTTTTTTCCCATTAGCTAAGAAATGAATGCGCTCCATTTTCATACCATCACAACACATTTTAATATTCATCTCTTCAGGATATATGTAATAAATTCATGATCATCAAGGCGTATGGGGAGCTTTTGTTCCTTTTAGTGAGTCACTTCTTGCTTTTGGAGGTGTTTAGGGGACAATTTGACAATCACTCATTACTGACAGCGTCACTGATAGCTGACCCTACTGCATCCGTAAAACACTGAAAACGCACACCATGTGCATATTAATTGGATGTCTTTTCATCAGTTATTGCACCTCAAACAAAGGCCCTACTTCATTCTTCTCATCATCCTTCACATTTCCTTTTCACTTTGGTCATTTTCTTTTCTTTTTCTTTTCTTTTGACTTAACTGATTTCCTTATAAACCCACTTTAGATAAAGATTAACCGAATCCCTTTAAAAGATCCATCTCATCTGTAAGTGTAAATGTGCCAGAGCAGAGTGTGTCATTGAGTGTGTCATATGGATCTGCCTTATTGCGCATCTTTGCTGCCTTTCTTAGAGCTTTTAATATATATAAATTGAAATAAAGAGTCTGTTTAGTATGTATGTTGTATATTTGTTATAGAGGTAGCGTGAGCATCGATGTGTTTACTGAATGATCACCATGCTGAGAAGATGTATATCTGTGAAATACCCGGTGTGAAGACCTCAGATGTCATGACGTCGTTTCACTTCTTTCCATTTTATCTGCACAAATCACCCTTGGGTGTTCCAGTCCAACATAAAAGCATCTTGTTCAGTTCTCAGTGCACCCACAAAAAAAAAACATTTTTTAAAAGGAACTAGAGATGTAGCCATCATAGAAATTACTCTTTCTTGGAAGCATCCAACAGTTCACTATTGCTGCACTCCAAAGGAAACGTTTGGAAAAACAGAGTTAAGTTCTCAGCTTGTGCCTCATAGAAAACCTGACATTTTTGGGGGGGGATGGTGGAGTTTTATGTTACAATATGCCATACGTAGTTTTACCTTAGAGTGTTTAAAGTAGGAAATGCTGCAGAGCTACGGGAGGAAAATCGCTGAATAGTTCCAAAAAGAAAGCGGACACCATTGCACGTGGGCTGCGTGAGGAGGGGTGAGCGAATGCGTGGATGCACGAGTGGCTGCGTGGGTGAGAGAGAGGCAACCAAGAGCAAGAGAGAAATATTTGGTGTATCTTTACAGAGGCAGTGTTCGCAGAAGTGAGGCTGACACAAACCTCAAGTGATCTACCAGAATTCCTTCTTCTTCTCCCCCTCCTTTTTATGCTGCCCTGATAAAGTTAACACTAATGAAAGAAGATGAAAGCAAACTTTTGGCAATTCCAGGTTATCAATGTAGAATTTCTCTTTGAAAAGTACCTTGTGAACCCTCATGAGATCCTTTCAAAGAAAATTAGTGAGGAGCCATTAGTGAGAAAGGTTAATCGGCTCTCAAAGCGGTGCGATGTACGTGTTAAATCAACATTGGGATATGCATTAGTGCAAGCTCAATGAAAGTGCTTGATCTGCCTTGGCCTGCTTCATGGACTGAATAGTTTTACTAAAAAGTTTTAAAGGGCATACAGATGTGTTTGTAGAAGAGCCGCTCTCTCTTTCACAAACTCTTTCTCTCTATTTTTTTTTTCTGTTATTTTGAAACCACCGTTTAAGATGTACCTGCCTTTTTTTCGTGTGCAATATGAATTGTCTGCCTCTGTGACATTGCATAGATTCCTATGTAAATACCTATGCCTCTTGTTAAGTTATTGCTTTAGGTCTGAGTTGCCAAAGCCTTTTAAGTGTTGGATCATGATGTTTCCATTGAGGAAAAAAAAATATATCAATGGACTGTGACAATTTTAAACCTAAAATGCTTCGGTTTTCTATCATGATTGTGTATCTGTCCTTTTATGTTTGTTTTAGAGAGTCAGGGCTAAATGTGCCAAGCAAATATTTTCTACTTTCTGGGCAAGCTGCAAAGCAGAAAAAAAAAAAAGAAAGAAAAAGAAAAAAACAGACATAACTTAAAATATTTTTGTTCTCTAATGTTGGAGTGACGATGAGGGCTGTGTTCATAATTAACTTTTTCCGCTACGTCATGACAGCTTGTCCATGAAGTGTGAACACAAATCGATTTCCCATCCTCACAGAGCAGCGGGACTTGAACCTGTGATGTAACGCCATCGTAATGATCACCTGTGAAATAATTGTTAAAAGTTGCAAAAATATAATTGCTGTAAATATCAAGAGTTTTAAAAGAAAACATTTCTTGATCGTCTGTCATTATTACAATGGGAAGTTTTTTCAATTCTGTAATGTGTTAAAAGTGGTTGCCTCCTGTTCTCCTTTTATTTTTTCTTTTTTTTCTTTTTTGCTAAGCCATTTTTGAACAGCCCCATGCTTAGACTTTTTCAGAGTGGATGAAAGAAAACTATATGTGTATTTGAGATATACATATGACATTCTACCACAAATAAGAACCCAGACAAATCTAAAATGTGTAAATGATGCTTATACTGGCAACTAAATCCAGTATCCATTTGTTAATTATTTGTTTCATTGAGTTATGAGTGCTGGTGATCTTGTTCTTCTTCAGATGTGTTGAACCAGGACATTTTTGAGAGGAAGGCAAATGGACAGCATTTCAAATCTTTTTTTTCTTGAAATAAATCTGGTGAAAGGCTTCTCGGTTGTCATCTCTAAATGTGCTCACATACCACATGCTGCAGCTCCACCATACTGTGCAACATCGCTCCACAAGTGTACTACGGTGCCATGAGCTGCGTATTTGAATCTGGCAATGCTGATTTAGTCATCACAGTGGCATCTCTGCTGTGTCTGTTTGCCTGTGCCACGTAGTGTGTCAGCATGGCCAGATTAACATACTGGGGGGTCCTGGAGGAAAAATCTACTGACTCCCCTCTCCAGCAATTTGCACTCTGTCCTCTCTCTACATTGGGTGAAGCAGAACGGACATAGCTTGTTCATACAGCATTCAGTGCTTTTATTATGGGAAATTATACTGAAATTACACTAGCTGAAGATATTCCAGTATGCAGTTGTGGTCAGAAGTTTGCAGGGCATGAATATCATGGTAATTTTTAATGATTTCTTTGAACTGTTCTTTTCCAGTTTGAATTTATTTTAGATTTTCTCTAATCCACACAGAGTCAAGAGTATACATACAGGCTCAAATATATACACTGATGTGTATAAAGTGTGCAAAGTGGTGACATCCAAAAAACTTGTACTTACATACAATTGTTTGAACTGACAATCTTGGAATCTGCAGTTGTTTAGAAATGGATCCAAGAGACCTTCCCAACTTGTGTAAGTCTACAATTCTGCTTCTTAGCTCTTCACTGAGTTCCTTGGACCTTCCCATTGTTCTGTGTATTGTCAGTCCAGTGAGTGCTGTTAAACAAATCCTTTTTATGATGGCAGAGAGAAACTACCAGTTGTAGTCAATCATGATGACAAATGAGTAGTTAATAGGCCTTGACCTTGTCACGTTAAAAGACACTGTATGGGCACCAGGGTGGCTTAGTGGGTGAGCAGGAGACCAGTTATGCCACAAGGCCATGGTGCAGGTGGCCTGGGTTCTAGTCTGATATGTGGCCCTCTACTGTGTGTCTTCCCTTATCTCTCTTATTGTCACTGTTCCCTATCCAAAATAAAGACATTGCAGAACCTTCAGCACCACTTATTAAAAGATTTAAGTGAGTGTATGTATATATGTTTGAGCCTGTATGTATTAGAGAAAATCCAAAATAAATTCAGATTTGTGCACCTAATTCTTGTTTCGTAACATTTTTAAAGATTAATGCTGCACAGTCATTCTAACCTGGATAAAGAACATTTCAAAGAAATTATTATTAAAAGCCACAAATTACCACAGCATTCATGCTCATGATGAGTGGATGTAAACTTCTGACCACAACTGTATATCAGAAGTAGAGTCTCTGTGAAAGTAAAATTTGATCAAAGGGGATGTATTATGCTCAATTCCAGCTTTATATTTTTATTCTTGGACTCAACACAAGCAGATTTCTTTAAACCAACTTTTTTCTGATTAGTTATCCTCATTACACAATAAATAAATAACCATAAGTAGGTGGGGCTGTCTATCTGAAAGATTTGGCAGATCTATGCCTTAGAAGAACCCATCCAGCTACTGTAAACTTCAGATCACAGCCCAAATGCATTCAGTCACACCTTACAAAGTTACCTTGGAACAAAAAAAATTTAAAAAAAAATTTTTTAAAATAGTAAAAATTACTTTAACAGATCCTTTTTTAATTGTGTGAATTGTCACTTAAATAAGCCTAAAAGAGGAAGCATAAGACACTTTTATTAAATAAAAGATTTGCAAATATATGCACTGAAAGCAAAATTGGGGGCTACATAAAATCTTCAGCATTTTACATCTTAAATAATGCATTATATTTTATAAAGTGATCTATTTTATGTACACAATCTGAGAAGTAACAGTTGCAGTTACTGAAAATTAGGGGTTCATTTTTGCACCAGTATTTCACTAGTGGTATTAGTATTAGACTAGTAAAGTAGCCTGAGTACTTCTACCGACACACAGTAAAAAATAAATAAATAATAATAACAGACATATGTTACTAAATGCACGCTTTAAAATTAAAACTCAAGTTACAAGCTCAAAGCAAGTTGCGAAAACGCTCGTACTAATTGAGTTCTCGCGTGAGTTGAAGTGCGTGAGCTCTGCGCAATGAGAACTGCAGGTAGTCCGCCATTGCTGTATGAAGAACTGTCGGATTTGGTGTTTGGCAGGCAACAATAAACTTGTGGTGCCGGGACCCGGAGCTACGAGGTCGGGTGAAAGCTCGTAGGCTGCTCCTTAAACCAGTAGTCGGCCCAGTCCCTCCCTGGACAACACTTTCATGTGAATACGGAGCCCACGGACGAGGGAACCATGTCCAATCTCAGCAAAGGCGGCACCAAGAAATGGACACCAAAATGAGGATACGGGCCTTTCCTGTAAGTGCACGCCGCAGTGGGTGCTCTGCATATCCGGCGGCCGCGGACGCGATCACCGTGGTCTGCGAGGACGGCTAAATGCTAGCAGGCTAACCAGCTGAGATGACTTGACTATCCGTAAACAAAGTGTAGCCGTCAGAGGTCCAGTCTCCCCCGCTCCCGGCCGGTCTGTTAGGGGGACACTCCGTTATAATACCAGCTCAGTGATGATTTTTTTATAAATATGAATTTTATTTTCCCATGTCGCTTAACTGTCTCACAACTTCCCAGACATCAGCTAGCCTATTTGATCAGTCGACATAGCAAATGCTAACGTTAGCACTGGCACTTGACACTTGTTGTTTTGGCACATTTTTGCTTATTTTCTAAATAAAATGTATGCACCCATATTTAAATATAAAGACCGCATAGTGTCTTTGTGTCTGAGCTCTAAATGTGAAGGACATTTGTGCAGAAAGGGGTCTGTACTTCTGTAATAGCAACATTACAGCCGCCTTAAGTGATGCTAACGAGAACCAAATGAGCTAACCCAGCTGTGGTTCTGGATTGATGGCTATGTAGATTCTAGACCCGTGTCAGAGTTGACATTGATTCATCGCTCACCTGGCAGTCCCTTCTTCTGCAAGGCACTGAATTATCTGTTTTCTGAACTGACCTCATTCTCCATAAGACATTAGCCTTTCTGCTAAATGAGAGTGTAGCACCAGTATCCATGTAGCTGATGGATCGGTTTCTCATTTTAGTAACGAAGTTTTAAAGTCCAGTGCCACATTTTAATATATAGATATGAGCCTGCTGAGCGTAGCCCAGTCCTGATAGAGCAACTGTCAGACCTGCTGTCAAAACAGCAGGTCTGATGTGCATGTGTTTGGGCTTGTTCCGCGTGAGGAGGAGCACAGGGGTGGCATGCATTCATTTTTCTTCTTTGGCCAACATGTATTCGGCACGTAGGAAACCCGCAAAGACTCTAGAGTAAGTTTAAAGCTTTTAATTATAGACTGGATCATAGATTTGTTGTTACCATGATGCTTCACAGCTGGGGTAAACTAGAACTTCAGAGGATTTTTTTTTTAATTCTGTGCTCCTTCCTCCTGGTTTTGTCACTCAGCAGTGATTGAGGGAGGAGGTAAAATTACATTTGAAATCTTAAAAAAAAAAGTAACTTACAAGGACAGGGGCTGGTATACATACCACATGCTTGTTATATATAATGACAGACCCTAATGTCAGTGTATAAGATGCTGTACCCACTGCCTTCATTTGACATTTTCCTCATAGTTCCAATGCAACTATTTAAAGGGGATTGTTTTCTGACAGAGCGAGGTTTTCAGTGGTCATTGCAGTACCTCGTCTTAGGGTCTTTTTTATGATTATTGTGAGGCATCATTTTTCACCCTTTTCCTTACAGCTTTCTGTCATTTACTATAATAAGCAGATTTATCATAGCCTATTTAATGAATCTCTGCACATTAAGAGCATCTGATTGGTTGAAATATTTGACAGGCAGTATGCACAGCAGGGTGTGTTTGCAAATCTAAGCAAACTTATTGATGGGAAGGAGTTTTAGAGGGAGAATAAGCCCTGTTAGTGGCTTATTCTCAATAATAAGTAAAAACAAAATCAAAGAGTGAGGCTTGACAGTTCACAAAATTTATTCTGAAAGCCCCTTAAACAAAAGTATTTTATTTAATTCTTTTACATCTAATTTATGTGCACTTGTTTTGTTTTATCTCCATGTAAGAATCTCGAATGCATTCAAATGTAGTCATTTGTGGTTGTGTTATTTTCCCTCCCCTCCACACACTAGAAGCATAACAAACCTGGCACAGCAACATGGGAAAACAACCATTTTTATGTTGGTAGTTGAATCACAAAGTCAGAAATAAATCAAATATGCTCATTGGCATAATAGGCATGAATAAAGGTGGGAACCATCAACCAGTTCCAGTTGTCCATTGCACCAGACCCATATGCCTGCGAGTAAACTAGGATGCACCAGTGTCCAAGTGACTTCATTTGGTCATGCGGTGGAAGACACAGACTTGTCCGCAAACACTTGGTAACTAACCACAGAGTAATAGTGAACTTGGGAAAAGAGCACTGCAAACCAGAAACCGAGGACGTCTGCCTTCAAAGTAAAAGCTGTGCCTTTTGAAACACAGTTTTAGCGTAAAGCACAAGTTTACTTTGAAGGCAGATGGCCTCTGTTTCTGGATTGCATTGTAGTTTTTCAAGTTCCACTACCGCCTGGCGAGTTTTTGCAGGCAAGTCACTGTCTTCCATACAAAGTATGGGTGATGTGGCAATCTGCTAGCAATTAAAAGGAGGTTTTTGGTGCAGGACCCTATACCTCTTTGCAACTCTTAGTGACAGCCAACAACCTCCAGTAACCAGTCACGGCCCGTCTGGATAATCTCATTTTTCCCTAGCAACCACTGGTTACTAGGCAGTCGCCAACCGATCTCTAATCTTGTGGCTGGGGCCCTTAGCTCCCCTACTATCAACATGTACTGGGCTTCTAGCACATGATGTAATATGCAGATGTTCTTCTGCACATGTTCTTCATGTTGACACAAGTAATCACAGGTGATGGTCATCCTATTGAAACCCATTATTTACAATTCCCTTTTGCAGATGACGATGGACGAGAAGTACGTCAACAACATCTGGACCTTCTGAAGAATGCCATCCAGGAAATTCAGAGGAAGAACAACAGCGGCCTGAGCTTCGAGGAACTTTATCGGAACGCCTACACGATGGTGCTTCACAAACATGGAGAGAAGCTGTACACCGGCCTGCGTGAAGTTGTTACTGAACACCTTATCAATAAAGTAAGGTTGTCACACATCACAGCCTAACACAGTTGCTGGAAGTCAGGCGATGACAGATTGAATGAAATATTTAGAGTGTATTTGACTTCTCTGCCATTCCGGTGTGTAATACATGCCAGTACATGCATACCTAATACTTAAAGTAGACTGGATTTGGTCTATGTAAAGAAAGACTGAAGTTATAGTTTATCTTTGGGGGACAGTTTGTACCACAAAAGGAAAATCCAACCTGACCTGTGAATAACATTTCTCTCCAATTACCACAGTGGTATTAAAATCTGATTTTAATAATGCCTGTGGTTTGAATGTTGGAGCTGAATTTCAATCAAATGCTTGAAAGTCTGTTTGGTGCTAAACAGAAACTGTCATGGGCTTCATATTATGATTAATCTTTTTCTTGCTTGGCTTGAATGCCATCCTTGAGCAACAAAGGCGACAGCAGAAAATATGAGCTAGTTCCATTCATGAGCAGCCTTGTGAGGGCAAGTGAGCATTCAGTGAAGTTAGAAAGATGGAGAATACAATTTCACAGGCTGTTACTCAACTCTAGTAGTAGATTTGTAAAACCCTTCACTCATGCCCCATTTTTTGTAAGTGCCTCATTCCTGTGGCTAGGAAGCTAGGAAGAGCCCATGTTTGTGGATAGGGGCTTCAGTGGTAATTTTGTTTTGGGGTTTCAGCTGTGTGAGGATGCACATCTGTCTAAGGCTATGTTCACACTGCAGCCTAAAGTGACCCAAATTCGACATTATTGAGTTCTCTACTGCGCTTTTCGGTTGTTTGCAGTTCACACAGGAGATCACATGCGAGCACCTCTGAAGCCAATGGGGTAATCAATCTTTGTGGGCATGTAGTTATATTTCTCGAGGTCTAAATCAGGCTCATAATTTTGCATATAATCCACAAGAGTTACACTTACATATCATGCATTTAATGTGTCCCAGAGTGCCGTTTTTATCCGCAAATGGGTCTTCAGAAATCACATAAAAAGCATACACAACAAAAACATAATCCAGATGTTTTATCGATCAGCTGCTAAAAGCACTTCCTACATTCAAATATCAGTTGTGAGCATAAACTATCACATTTTTAATATAACAGGAAGTGACATCATCTTGCTGGGAACTGTAGTTTTTTTTCTTGAAGGCCTTTCATAGCTCCACTGGTGTTGAAAAGTAATGTTTGACTATGCCTTTCTGAATACAAGCAGGTTTGCAACTATCGATTATTTTAGTAATCGAATATACTATCATTTACTCCATCCAGTAATCAAGTAATTGGATAAGAAATTATTTTTCGTATTAACAATTCCGCATCTGCGTATTTTAACTTCCATACTGCAGATTTTTCTCTGTGTGAAACAAACATTGGTGGATGGAGCAGCTACAAAGTTCTCTTTCCTTCACGTTGCTGATCACGTGGTGGTTGAAAGACCTCCAGCTGTTTTTCAGTAAAGGTTTAAACAGTGGTTACAGGAACAAGTGCTGCTGCTTTGGACGCTACAAAAACATCTCCTTTCGCTCCATCTGAGCTCACCGTCTCAGTAACAGCTCTGCCTCTTTACACTTGCTGCGCGTGTGCAGGAAGACTGCACATAAAACAGCTGCTGATGTTGTGTTTTTGTTGAAAAACTGGGGGCTGCATGAGCTTAATGCTGTAATGCTTTGTATTCACAAGCGTCCTCCTAATAGCAGCCCTCGCCAGCAAACTGTGGTTATAGTGATCCGTTCTGGTGACTACGGCTGAGGTAAAGAAGAAAAAAATAACAGCTGAAATTCTCTGCACAGGGACCACAACACGCCCACGCAAGCACACACACACACACACACACACACACACACACACAGCATAGGGTAGTGGAGACGTGGCAAAACTTGTCAGCGATGATCCACTCATGTCGTTTTTTCCAAATGATGGAAATCCCTCATAGCGACAGAGGATGAAATGCTCTGCTTACACGGAGACACCCGAGCTGCAGAGTAAAAATGAAGCATTGAAGCAACAAATTTGTGTTGAGGATTTTTAATAATTGAATGGAGTTACTCGAGGAATCGTTGAAACCCTAAAATTTGGGTTACATTTTCAATTTGTGTATCAAAATACATGAAGTTTTTTATTTACCTTTAATTCTGAGATGTTTTTTGTTGAATAGGAAGCCTGAAATTTTCATTAATTCTTCATTTTTCCTCCTCCTTCTTGCGTTCATGCTGGTTCTCATTTAGATTTATGTAGCCCGTGAAATCAAGCACAGGTACTACTGTAGTGAGATCAGCATGCACAATGCAAATGAAACTGCCCGTGCCCTGTGATGGATTGCAAATTGAGGTGAAATGATACAGGCGTAAGCAGCAACGATAGCAGCAATCTAGCTGGGGCGGAGTCTGCGGGGTGCACTTCTGTTTGCTAATTGCAGCGACAGCAGAGCCCCGAAAGTGAAATGGTGAAATCCTCAGCAAGGTGCCGTGCCTGGCGATCAACCGCTAGCTAGAACACTGGTTGGTTTATTTTACCACTTAAAATGAAATGTTTGTTAACTGGATTATCCTAAGCAGCTTGTATAAACAAAATTGGCACAAAGGAGGGCCATCTGAGATTTATTCCTTCTTAAAACTCCTGCTAATAAGTTAGAGAAAGCATCATTGTTCCTAAGCTGTCACTTGTGTTTTGTAGTATGTTATTAGTGGCAAATTGAGCCCATCCGTGATATCTGTAGCAAATGCTTCTTTGCAGCTTTACAGTGAGCAGATACACAATGAGCAATATTTCAGCAGGATGTTGTTGAATAACAGCCAGATGGTTTTACAGCTTAATTAAATGCACATTCTCGACTTGGCAGGCTTTGTAAATGAGCAGTCAGGAAATGTCAACAAGTAATGAATCAAAGACAAGATATTTGACAACTGAGTGTGTTTTTATTCTCTCATAATGGAGTAGAAATCACTTTGAAAGAGACACAGTTGTAATGGTGTGAATGCAGCATCACCTCAATCCAACTTTAGTTTCGAAAGCAGCTGAAACATTGTTTCTTTTCGGTGTTGACTGTTAGATCTTAAAGGTGGACTGTGAGTTATTTTGTGCATCAGTGCCTCTACTTTTTTGTTTAATATATTCTATTGGACCTAATAGTTAATAATATTAGGAATTATTGACAGAAGGATTTGTTTTTCAGCAGTGATTCACTGTTGCCTAGACAAGGGATGAAAAAGAGCTGTTAAGTCCACCTAAGCGTGTCCATTCAGTCTCAGATGTTTATTCTTCTACAAGCACTTCTGACTTTTAAGGTCATTTTTGTTATTTATTCTATTTTATTTCCAAATGTTAACCCTATAACACCTGAAACATGGCTATGACCACACTCATGCACACATTCTTCTGATTCTTAACTATCTTGTCAGAAATCAATAATTTTATATTTTAATTACAACTGGTGTTGCATATGTATCTGTAATGTATGTAATATTTAATGTGTTAGAAAAGCAGCAATAGAAAGTGGCAAAACAATTGAATATGGTATGAGCTACATTATATTGTTTGTTTTTATTTTTAAGTAAGCCACAAGTTTGCACAATACATGTTTGATGTAGTGGTATGTTTAGATTTATGATTTGCTTCTGACATTTGATCTGGATGTGTAAAAGAAGAAGTCGGTGCATTCATAAAGCTTGGTCATGTGTAACATTAGGAGCAGAGGCTGTAATATATTACCTTTGCCCGGGAGGAGAAAAAGGAGAGGTCAGTGTGCCCTTAAGAATCTTACTCTACAGAGACGATTGGTTTACTGTGCTGAGTCACACTGCAGTGTGACTGGTATCAAGCTGTTGTATGTCTGACTAGTAAAGAAAAGGGGGCAGGCTCACATTGAAATGCTGCATGAGCAAGAAATAACAAATACAGGTGTCTGCTAAGGCTTTGTTTCTGTCTCGCCCAAAGGTACGAGAAGATGTTCTCAATTCCCTAAACAATAACTTCCTCCAAACCTTAAATCAGGCCTGGAATGACCACCAGACAGCCATGGTGATGATTAGAGACATCCTGATGTATATGGTGAGTATATAGACTGAATGCAATCATGCAGTAAGGCTGATGAGAGTTAGAGTATTGTGTGGTTTAACAATATATGAGCTTAAATGTATTTTAAAAAGATCACAGAGAGAGATATTTAAGCATAAAAATGTGGCAGTCATGTGTGAAATGTTTGCATCTAATGTTGTTTGGGACAAAATTCTCATTTTGTGTGTCTGTGTCACAGGATCGGGTGTACGTACAGCAGAACAATGTAGAGAATGTCTACAACCTGGGCCTTATCATATTTAGGGATCAGGTGGTTCGCTATGGCTGCATCAGAGACCACCTACGACAGACCCTGCTAGACATGATTGCACGCGAGAGGAAGGGGGAGGTAGTGGACAGGTAACTGCAAGTCACAATCTCATAAATGATGTTTAGTTTTTAAAGAAAATGAAGTTCACATTCTTGATATTTAGGTGGAAAATGGTAAAAATCATCATTTTGTCACCAGGATGCTTTTGGCATTAGAAATATATGATCTGTCAAATACATCTGCTGCATTTACAACCAGTGGGCAAAGCCTCAGAATGTCTGGCATTTTAAAACATTGATTTTTTTTCTGAACTTCATGCTCTGTGGACTGTAACTGTTTTTCAATGGATGAATAGTAAAATGTTCATTGGCAGTTATAGTGCGTGTGAAATGAGCTTCCACAAAAGTGTGTGTTTGTTTTTTGTGGGGTTTTTTTTTTGTGTTTTGTTTTATTTTGCATTACTTACATTTGGTTTGCTTCTTCTCTTCTCTAGGGGGGCCATTAGAAATGCCTGCCAAATGTTAATGATCCTTGGCCTTGAAGGGAGATCTGTTTATGAAGAAGACTTTGAAGCACCATTTTTAGAAATGTCTGCAGAATTTTTCCAGGTTTGGAAAAGAAATTCATTCTCTTTGTTTGTTTGTTTATTTATTTTAATTTAGATCCATATTTCTTGTTGGCTTCTCTTCATGGGGGAACTAAAACAGCTTGTGTATACTTCTACTTGTTTTCATTCAGATGGAAAGCCAAAAGTTCCTTGCAGAAAACAGTGCCAGTGTGTACATAAAGAAGGTGGAAGCCAGGATTAATGAGGAGATTGAACGGGTAATGCACTGCCTGGATAAATCCACAGAGGAGCCCATCGTCAAGGTGGTGGAACGTGAGCTCATCTCCAAACACATGAAGACCATCGTAGAGATGGAGAACTCAGGCCTAGTCCACATGCTGAAGAATGGCAAAACAGACGGTAAGTGTTCAGTAGCATCCTGATGCCCCACTTCATTTCTTTAGCATTTGTGTGTATTTTTGTTGTTGTTTGTTTAAAATAACAGCAACACAAGTTACAGTGAATTGGAAAATCAGCAAAACTCTTTTATTAAACCATGATGCTGTCACTTGCAGGAAATACTTTAGTGGTTAAGTAATACAGTCGCATTTTGATCCCCTGCTTGATGCCACAAACAATATGTGAGGAATTCAGTGATGATTTGATTTCAGTGAAACTGGATGTGTAGTGCCTGGGCAGGATATTTCAGCTCACTCTCAACAAAGTGTTTCTGCAGATCTCAGATGCTCAGTCCCATTTCAGCTGGCAGAAATGTGTTTTGTTTTGTTTTTAATCTGTGTGTTCATGTGTGTATTCATGCTTACCCATTTACAGATTTGGCATGCATGTACAAGCTGTTCAGCAGGGTTCCCAATGGGCTGAAGACCATGTGTGAGTGTATGAGCTCATACCTGCGGGAGCAGGGCAAGGCCCTGGTGTCAGAGGAAGGAGAAGGAAAAAACCCTGTGGACTATATCCAGGTATGACAGTAGGTTATCTCACCCCCCCCCCCCCCAGTGTTTGTTTCCACAAACCACAAATGATGGTCCATCCACACTGACTCCTTGCACTGTACTTATTAACATATAAGGTCCATCTGGTAACTAGAAAGGCAGCACTGTTTTTGGAAGCCTGATAAGTCCTTTTGAAGTTCTCAGGTAAAATAACTGAGTTCACTTCTTACTCTCCAGTAGCCTCCAGCCTTCATTTTTTTCAGATCAGCTCTTCTTTCCAGCCTCACTATTTCTGATGAGACCAGCTTTCTTTTGCTGTAGCTACTCGTTTGTTAAGCTACCTCTGACGCACACTGCTGCTCCATTATCCCTCTTCATTTTCATCTTCCTGCAGGGTTTGCTGGACCTGAAGTCCCGTTTTGACCGTTTCCTCCAGGAGTCCTTCAACAATGACCGCCTCTTTAAACAAACTATTGCTGGCGATTTCGAGTACTTCCTTAACCTGAACTCTCGCTCGCCTGAATATCTCTCACTCTTCATCGATGACAAACTGAAGAAGGGCGTTAAAGGGGTGAGGCCACTAATGCATGGATGCTCTTATTTTTAGAACTTAAGCGGATATTACTGACCTGCTTATTCAAAATTTATAACCTCACTTCAGTTTAAAAGACCAAACAAACAAAGAACATTTGTGTGCAGAAAGCTGTTTCTTGTTTTGTTTGGGGTTTCCAAAAGTGCTGGGGAAAATAAATTATAAAGTTTGTTCTTGACTAATGAGTTTAACCTGACCCTGTTATTTTTATCCAGCTGACAGAGCAAGAAGTGGAGTCTATACTGGACAAGGCCATGGTGCTCTTCCGCTTCATGCAGGAGAAAGACGTGTTTGAGAGGTACTACAAGCAGCACCTGGCTCGCAGGCTGCTCACCAACAAGAGCGTCTCTGACGACTCAGAAAAGAACATGATCTCAAAGCTGAAGGTGAGCAGGCATATGATATGATATAACTCTCTTCAGTGTAAGCTGAATGTAAAATGAACCATCCCCAGGTGCTTGGAGACTGGCCATGGTGCTCAGATGTTTTATGCATACATTTTTCCCCAGTGTAGGTACAGTTCAGTGGAAGTGCGTAAAAGGAAACATACAGCCGTCAGACTGTATCCACTTGTTTCTTGACTTTAAATGGATAGTTCCCTTCAAAATCAAATGTTCTTAGCTTTTCTGTGTTCTGTGGTGCTGTTTATCCATTATTTCAGCCAGACTTGTTCAGTTTTGGAGATATCAGCTGTAGAAATGTCTGCTTTCTCCTGAATATAATGGACCCAGATGGCCCTCGGCTTCTATTGCTCAAAGCGGCAGAAAATAATATATCTGAAAGAGTCAGCAGAAATGTCTCTTTGCAGAAATCATGACCCAGTTACTGAAAGAAATCCACAAACTTTGATGTGATCAGTTTTATGTTGGAGCTATTTTTTTTTCTCCCAAACTACACCCACCACTGTTTCACTGTAGAAAGAAGTGTGTCTGTATGCATTACAGAAGGCTATCTGCATGCTTCTTTTGGCTGACAGTAGAAAGGTTCCTGCAAGAAATCCCTCACAGGACGGTTTATGGATTTTAGTGGGCCATGGTTTTTGGAAAGAAGCATTCCTGCTGTGTTTTTCAAATGTATGTTCTTTGGTTCTTTGAGCATGACAAGGCTAATTGGAAGCTGATATCTCTATAGCTGATATGTCTAAACCTGGTTCTACAGACCAGAAGAATTGTAATAGGTTTGACTTTAGAATGAGCCCCCCCCTTTTTTAAACAGCTTTTCATTAGTAAATTTAATTTTTCTTGTCTTCATTTCTCAGACCGAGTGCGGCTGTCAGTTCACATCTAAACTGGAGGGCATGTTCAGAGATATGAGCATCTCCAACACCACCATGGATGAGTTTAGACAACATCTACAGACGACTGGGGTGAGGAAAGTCTACATTCTGTCAATATAAAGAGCCTGATTGCTAACTGTAATCAGTACATGGTTGTTTGATTGACCGAGCTTTGTTGCACTGCCCAATTAAATAATAACAATTAGGCACCTAACTGTCCATGTCCTGGAAAATCATAGTGCAATGTGCTGTGTTTTCACATTGCTGGAGTGATTTTTAGCTCCATTTGATGGACAGTGTTGCCCGTCTGAGCTAGTGTGATTCATAGTTAAGCACATAGCAGTACAATAATGAAATACAAAATTGGAATCTGAGTGTTTACTTTTAAATTTATGGATGCAATATGATCTAGCTTGTGTTGTCTGTTATTTGTTGTGTCTAACTCTGTTGTGTGCACAGTAACAGTGAGCTACCACGTAGTCTCAGTATGGTGTCATTGTAGGTGATCATGTGTTGTTGTTTTTTTTCTAACTTGAGGTGTCACTCGGAGGGGTCGACCTCACCGTTAGAGTCCTGACCACGGGATACTGGCCAACGCAATCAGCAACACCCAAGTGCAATATCCCCCCTTCACCTCGACATGCATTTGAAGTTTTCAGAAGGTTTGTTAGTTACTCACTTCACTCACAGATTTAGAACTTTGATTACATGTGCGAGTGCTTTCATAACAGCACCTTACTTTCCAGTCTGGTGATTTCTAAGAGGTTTGTCTGTGTGATCCACAAGGAACAGTAAATCCGTAATGGGTTATGATTAGAAGCTGGTCATGAAAATATTACTGAGTATGCTGTTCTAGAAATAAAATAATTATTTCATACTAAATATATCCTGAGTCCTGTTGCACAAAGTAAGGTTATATTGATCATTTGGTGAAGGTTAATCTAGTATAACCTCCCCTCTGCATGCAGGTTTTACCTTGGAAAGCACAGTGGGAGACAGCTCACCCTGCAGCACCATATGGGCTCTGCAGATCTAAATGCCACCTTCTACGGGCCAATTAAAAAGGTATGCGCCGCCTGGAAAGGGGAGTCTCAGTACATTTCAGCAAACGTATATTTTACTAGAATAACAAGCTGAATTGGTCAGTTTTATAAACTAGTAAAGTGTTTTTAATAATAAGCAATAAGACACAGACTAATAAACACAGCTAAATGTGACCATTCATTAAAAAAAAAAGGTATGTTTACTCCTAACATTCAAATAATTATGAAAGATACTGACACATGTAATGTATCCATATGATTATAAATGAAAATCTGTTTTGTTGGCATCTTCTCAAAGAGGATTCTGACTAGTGTTTTTGTGTTGCCTTATCCCAACATTTTAACAGGAGGATGGGTCAGAGGTTGGAGTGGGAGCAATACGCTAATGAACCAGGTGCCACACATAACATAG
>JAMQGT020002540.1:0-41169 GCA_024447675.2 Pterophyllum scalare
TGGTTTTGTTGAGCATTGATTCAAAAAGATGCTCGCTGAAGCGTTAAGATGAGAGGTCCCTTTTTGTTCTCTTCTAAGGTCATCGATCTCCAGCTCTCATTGCTGCACATTTCTCCTTGAAAGCATTTTCTTTATTCATTTTCTTCATCAGATTTTGCCGTTGTTTTTGCATGAGGTTGTTGTTCTGACTAATGTTCTTTTTTTCAGCCTTCAGTGACTCATACATTCGGTTAAGAACTCTTTCCCCTTGGAGGTTTTTGTGCAGCTCTGTGATTTCAGCTTGCAGAGTGGGAGCTGTCAGTCTGAGGAGTTTAATCTCAGCCCTGAGATTGTTATTTTTTTGCTCCAAATATTGTTCGTTTTGGAACTTGAACTTTAGCCCCGTGAGCTCCCGCTCCAGAGTCGTATTTTGACTCGTGACGCACTTTTTCTCTGCTTTCAGAGTCTTATAAGCCATCTTAACAGCAGCTAAATCCTCTAAATTCTCATTGAGGATCTGAATTTGTCAACCTGCTTGTTCATTTCTCTGCTTTAAGGCATGGAGCTACAGGGTTTCAGCCTTGTTAGACTTGACCGGGATAAACAACTTTCCGGAAAAATGAGAGGAGGAGGACTGGTGGTCTACATAAACAACAGATGGTGTAACCCGGGACATGTGACTGTTAAAGAGACAATCTGCAGCAAAGACGTGGAATTACTCGCGGTGAGTCTTCGTCCATACTACATGCCCCGAGAGTTCACACATGCCATTGTTCTTTGTGTTTACATTCCCGCACGAGCCCTCCCGGACATCGCATGTGACGTCATCCACGCAACAGTTGCGAGGTTGCAAACACAACATGCAGATGCCTTCTTTGCAATATCTGGTGACTTCAACCATGTAACTCTCAACTCCACTCTGACAGAATTTCTATCAGCTTGTGGACTGCAGTACTAGGAAAAACAGGACCATTGACTTACTCTACTCCAACGTGAGAAATGCATACATCTCCACCCCCCTTCCCCCACTTGGCTGCTCGGACCACAACCTCATTTTTCTACAGCCTATGTACAAGCCAAAAGTAAAATGTCAACCCACCACCACACGCACTGTCAGGATGTGGACACCAGAAGCAGAGGAGGCACTGAGGGACTGCTTTGAGTCCACTGACTGGAGTGTACTGCAGGAAAATGGTAACTTAGAAGAGATTACAGACTGCACAACAGACTACATCAACTTCTGTAGGGATGTTGCAGTACCTTCTAAGACTGTGCGCTGCTACCCCAACCACAAGCCCTGGGTGACGCGTGAGGTGAGAGTACTGCTGGATAGGAAGAAGAAGGCCTTCAGAGATGGTGACATGATTGAGCTCAGAAATGTGCAGAGGGAGCTGAAAGAAGCACTGAGGGAGGCTAAGGAGGCATATGGCAGGAAGGTGGAAAAGAAAATGGATAATAATCCAAGAGAGCTGTGTCAGGGACTCAGGACAATGACTGGGTGTGGAGCTAAGAGTCGTGAGGTGGATGGCGACAAGAGCAGAGCAGATGATCTGAACATTTTTTACAACAGATTTAACTCTCCTCCTGTGAACAATTCAACTCACTCCCTGCCCACACCACCTCCCCCCATGACAAACAATCAAGAGGCAGCACTCACACCGAATGACCATCCCCCAGATACCACCCCTGAACTGACCTCACCACTCAAGGAAGACAGAGGACACACACAATACACAACCTCACCCCTGCAAACTCACTGCCAACAGCAACCCCTCAATGTCACGGCTGATCAGGTGAGAGGGGCACTTAAGCGGCTCAAACTAAAGGCTTCTGGGCCTGATGGTGTCTGTGCCAGAGTCCTGAAAACCTGTGCTGAGGAGCTGGCTGTGCCACTGCAGCTCATTTTCAACAGAAGCCTACAGGAGGGTAAAGTGCCTACACAGTGGAAGACATCATGTCTCATTCCAGTTCCCAAAAAGCCACACCCCAAAGAACTGAATGATTATAGACCGGTTGCCCTCACCTCTCACATAATGAAGACATTCGAACGGGTGCTATTGCTCAACATACTGAAGCCCCAGGTTCGCCATGCACTGGATCCCCTGCAGTTTGCATACCAGGAGAGTGTGGGAGTGGAGGATGCTATCCTGTATTTGCTACACAGGGTGCATTCTCACCTTGACAAGGGAGGCAGTGCTGTGAGAATAATGTTTTTTGATTTCTCTAGTGCCTTCAATACCATTCAGCCACCCCTGCTGGGTGATAAACTGCTGCAGATGGGAGTGGGAATGGGACTGGTGACCTGGATAACTGACTACCTCACTGGAAGACCCCAGTTCGTCAGGCTGGGTGACCCTACATCACAGACTGTGGTCAGCAGCACAGGAGCGCCACAGGGAACGGTGCTCTCCCCAGTTTTGTTCACTTTATACACCACCGACTTCAAGTACAACACGAAGACCTGCCATATGCAAAAATTCTCTGATGACACTGCTATTGTGGGGTGCATTAAGGATGGACAGGAAGGAGAGTACAGGGGACTGGTGGAGAACTTCATGAAATGGTGCAGGAACAACCAGCTGCAGCTGAATGCCACCAAAACCAAGGAGATGGTGATTGATTTCAGAAGGAATACACCACCATTGGTGCCTGTCTCTATCGAGGGGGAGACAGTTGAGACAGTATGCACCTACAAGTACCTAGGGGTACACCTGGACAATAAACTGGACTGGGCTGCTAATTCAGATGCACTCTACAGGAAAGGTCAGAGCAGGCTCTACTTTCTCAGGAAGCTGAGATCCTTCAATGTCTGCAACAGACTCCTGCTGATGTTCTACCAGTCTGTCATGGCTAGCGTTCTGTCCTATGCTATTACTTGTTGGGGTGGTAGCATCAGGAAAAGGGATGCTGGACGATTAGACAGGCTGGTGAAGAAAGCTGGGTCTGTGGTGGGCATGGAACTGGAGGCTCTCACTACAACAGCTGAGAAGAGGACCCTGAGCAGACTAGACTCCATACTTGACAATGACAGACACCCCCTGCACCCGATCCTGGCCAACCAGAGGAGTCTGTTCAGCTACAGATTCCGTGCCATCCCCTGCCGGACAGATAGACTACGGAAGTCTTTTGTCCCTAGGGCCATCCAGCTCTTCAACACCGCACAGAAGGATTGGTGACTGGACTGCTTAAACCATACCCCCACCCTTGCACACTCATATACACCCCTCCCTCCTCCTCCACTCTATAAAGAAAATTACATTTAACCTCACCCACCATCCCTCTGGCATAAGATCCAGCACTACCTTTCACTACTTTAAAACTCTTTACTGCACTGAGGGTTGCTGAACATAGAACAGCAACTCACTACACCTTAACAGAGAACAATTATCCACTACACTCCACCTTCCTCATCTGATGGGATAGCTGCTCTGTGATACCTTGGACTTTGGGAACTGCATTGAGAGACCTTTAACATAGGACAATTACCCATGATAATTACTTGCACTGCACTGAGTGTTGCGTGTGTGTGTTTGCGTGTGTGTGTATGTGAACTGTTGGAGGACTGATTGCTGTACTCAAATGTGTGCTACATATTTACTGCTGGGAGTGTGAGTGTGGATGTTTGTGTACGTATGTGTGTGTGAGAGAGAGAGAGGTTGGTGTATGTGAACTGATGGAAGGCTAATTGCTGTACCTAAATGTGTGCTATATGTTTACTGCAATAGGCAACAATGTGTATTAGGTCTTTGTGTATGTTTCTGTTTGAATCTTTGTATTTATGTATCTATGTAAGCTGTCAGACACCTTAATTTCCCTCGGGATTAATAAAAGTACTCTACTCTACTCTACTCTAATCTGTCTTTTGCCTCAGCACAACATATTTTTGTCTCCAGTCTTCATTGATTTCAGTCTGCATTTTCTTTTTTTAAGTTCCTTAACCTCTCCAGTTTTCCTCAATTTGGAGAGTTGAAACATTCTTCGAGACTTAGCCGCTCCTGGCGCAGAATCCAATTTTGAGACATCAGAGACTTCATCAGGTCACCACTGACTAAAGATTTTGCTTCTGCAAGCTCTTGCTGAAGCTCCTGAATCTCTTTCTGCAGCCTCTCATTCTCTTGTTTAATGTCGCCAAAGACTTCTTTTTCAGCCTCATAATACTCAGCTACTAAACTTGCAATTTCCTCACGCTCATCCTTCAGTCTCTGGATTTCTTTTTTCATCAATGCACTCTGGTCCTTCATTCCTTCATTTACCTTCTTTAGCACCTCACAGTTTTTCTGTAACACTGTTTTATTTGGGGGTGCTTCCCGCAGGGCTCGGAGCTCCTTCTGGAGTGCTTCATGTTCTTCATTTAAAGCATCATTTTCTGCTTTAATGTTGTCAAAGCTGTCTGTGTTCACAGCAAACTCTGAGGTTTCTGAAGAGGGAACGGTCTGTTGGTTGTTACTCATTTTTGTTTTCTTGAAATCACTGAAAACCTTTAGTCTGTATTCACCAAGGAAGTACTAACACTGAGCTCGTGCAGATTAGTAAGTAAGTGTGTTTTGTGAGGTCTATTTAAAGGCTTCAAGGGCATCACAACGCTCTATGATCAAAGAGTGACATCACTTTGCCCAGCTTAAAGTTCAATCTGCCAATCAGAATGCTTGTATACATTTAAATCCACCAACTGAAAACAGCTGTCAGGTCACTGCCTAACTGCTGGAGTAAGGCTTTTTGTGGCAAATCCCTATTAAATTTGCCTCGGTGCACCTGTTGAACAACTGCTTCTAAGTCAAAAACCGTAGCTCCTATCAAAATACTTTTAAAACTGTGAGCATCACGAGGACCTGCTCTAAACAGGGGTGTATTTTTTATTTACCTGGTGTTAAAAATGCTGTCATGGGAGCAGTTTAAAAAGGGGCTCTTTTCTGGTTTTGAGAAAATCTCCTCTCCAAGATTACATTGTTCCTAATGGAGGAGATGGAAGGGACTCCCTGTACTTGGATCCTCACAGTTTAAAATATTTCCATCTGTTAGGGTTGTGAGACACATTGTTTGAAAGAAGAGAAGCGGCTCTACATTTTGAGGGTAAAATGATGGCTGTAGAGCGAACACTGTGGACACAGCGGCAGTTTAAAAAGAAAAATCTAAGATGAAAAATTTGAAGTCTCCCACTCTGTCAGCTGGAGCTCTCAGTCTAACCACCAACATTCCATCCAATACACACCCATTCTAAACTGAGAGAGGGTGAAAAAAGACATCACACTGAAAGTGAAGCACAACCATCAGAGATATTGAAAAGATCAATACAAGATGGATAGTTCAATGTCTTGGCTTCATTTTAAAGTTTGAATGGTGTCTGTAGCTGAAACTGTGTGGAAGAGTTGAAAGAGGAGGAAGCTGAATGAGGATTCGAAGACTCCCCCCATTCAAATGAAAGGGAAATTTTTTGTGAAAAAGGCTAAATAATTAAAAAATTATAATTGTTGGAAATGAGAAAAATACAAGCACACATCTCCTGAAGAAGAGGACTCAAATGGTGGTTGAATGTTTTTGTTTTTGTCAGTAATTACTGGCAATAACCTGCCTTATTTTAGTTACACATCAAAGAGTGCAGCAGCAGTTTTGTGTGAATGCATGTGAGTAAAATGTGTCATGTGCTCAGTTTTCTCAAGACCTTTAGCATCAGGGTCACAGTTTTTTCATTTAGACAGTTTACTGAAGCAGAAGACTTGTTTTGATTAGTTTGCAAATACTGAGAAGAAGCAATCACGCCCATATAACCTGCTCACTGTGCCTGCTCTGGCCTTCCTCCTGTAAGTGAATCCAGGTAATGGAAAATACCTGCTTATGTCACACTGGCTGTTTCTCTTCCAGGTGTGTTTTGTCTGATTAGCCTTAGTGTCTGTGTTAGTTTAAATCGCTTCAGTTGTCCTTTGTTCATTGTTGCATTGTACTGTTTGTCCAGTTATTTTCCTTGTGTGTCTCCTGTTTGGATTTATAGACTTTATCAGTTGCCTGTTGTGCTTCTGCCTCCCTGAAACAGTAAATTAAATAAATTGTTTATTTACCCTCTGCTTCAAGTCTGCATTTGGATTCAGCTTCACATGCGCAAACATGACAGAGATTGGATTGCATAGCGGACGTGCACAGTTCCCACCTTGTGTCACTGGAGATGCATTGCATTTAGGAGCTGCACTCAAGCCAGTTGTGTAGAAATTGACAAGAAGAAAGGCCTAAAAGGAGATAAAAGAAGTCAAAGACTTCCCACAACAACAGGCCATACACCCCATACTCCTGCAGGACCTCCTACAGGATACCCCATGGGACGCGGTCGAATGCCTTCTCCAAGTCCACAAAACATATGTAGACTGGATGGGCAAATGCCCACGCACACTCAAATATACTCGAGAGGATAAAGAGCTGGTCCAGGTTCCGCGACCAGGATGAAAACCACATTGTTCCTCTTGAATCCCACCTTAAGGGAGAGGCTGAGGAGTGTGATCCCCTGAAGATTGGAGCACACCCTCCAGTGTCCCTTCTTAAAGGTGGGGACCTGGTCTGCCAATCAAGTGGCACCATCCCAGATCCCCACATGATGTTTTACACACACACACACACACACACACAGGTGTTCAAAGCAGCTGAAACTAATCACAAATGAGACAAGGGAAGTTAAACTAGATTCAAAACTTAAAAGACAAAAGAACCACCACAAAAACTAGGAAGTAACAGTTGACCGACTCACACATGCAAACTTGAGAGACTGAAGGAACAGGAAGGGAGTACAACAGGGAACCAACCTACCTATTTTTACACCTACGAACAAAAAAAAGACAATTCTGTTCAATGAAGCTTTAAAAAAACTTTTAAAAAAACAACAAAAAGAACAAACAAACAACCACATCACTTAATTCAGGAGTAAGAATAAAAATGTCTGGTCACTCCCCAATCCACAAAGTAGGTACAGGAGCAATTTCACTGCAACACATTAAGGCACACAAAGTGAACAAACCCCTTCAGTGCTCTTTAAATCTAACAGCATCACTGCAACTCATGAAAATTGTACATACTCATGAATAACCCTGCACTGAACTGGTAGAATGGAGACAGACCAGCTCCTCATTGTCTTTGAAAAGCAAGAGCTAACAAAACAAATCCAGTAACTGCACTTTTATCTGTAAGTTGGCCACATCCCAGCACATTAAATGCTCTTCTGTCAGATATGCACAAAGTCTTCTTTGGTGTCAAGGGTCATCTGATCCAGCCCTAACTATAAGCTTGATCAAAAAGGAAAGTTTTAAGCCTAATCTTGAAAATAGAGAGGTGTCTGTCTCCCGAATCCAAGCTGGGAGCTGCTTCCACAGAAGAGGGGCCTGAAAGCTGAAGGCTCTGCCTCCCATTCTACTTTTAAGTATCCTAGGAACCACAAGTAAGCCAGCAGTCTGAGAACGAAGTGCTCTATTGGGGTGATATGGAACTATAAGGTCTTTGTCATAAGATGGGGCCTGATTATTCAAAACCTTGTATGTTAGGAGAAGGATTTTAAATTCTATTCTAGATTTAACAGGGAGCCAATGAAGAGAAGCCAATATTGGAGAAATATGCTCTCTCTTTCTAGTCCCTGTCAGTACTCTAGCTGCAGCATTTTGGATCAGCTGAAGGCTTTTCAGGGAGCTTTTAGGACAGCCTGATAATAATGAATTACAGTAGTCCAGCCTAGAAGTAATAAATGCATGGATTAACTTTTCAGCATCAGTCTGAGAAAGGATGTTTCTAATTTTCTACTTTTATAAATATTGCAAATGTAAAAAAGCGGTCTTCCACAGCATGTCTTTTCTCCTGTCTCTCTCCCCTCAGCCCCAACCGGTCGCAGCAGATGACTGCCCCTCCCTGAGCCTGGTTCTGCTGGAGGTTTCTTCCTGTTAAAAGGGAGTTTTTCCTTCCCACGGTCACCAAGTGCTTGCTCATAGGGGGTCATTTTGACTGTTGAGTTTTCTCTGTGTTATTGTAGGGTCTTTACCCACAATACAAAGCGCCTTGAGGCGACTGTTTGTTGTGATTTGCCGCTATATAAATAAAATTGAATTGAATTGAATTGAATTGAATTGAATTGAATTGAACTGAACTGAACTGAACTGAACTGAACTGAACTGAACCTGACCCCTATCATCAGAGCCACTGGAATGTAATGTTGTGCTTTATGCACTGAGAGGACATTCATCCCCAACAACAACTTACAGAACTGGTTAATTAACATCCAGCAATTTTGATGTCAGCTAGAATCTTGGGTTGTGCTGCTTCCTGATGAGTTTTTTCTTGATCTGCTCTTTCTTTGCATCAACATGTTTCCCTTTTGAGAAAAAGTATATACATTATGTTTACATTAACATATATTATATCACACTGCAGGCTTACTTGTGGTTCCTAAGATACTTACGAGTAGAATGGGAGGCAGAGCCTTCAGCTTTCAGGAAACAGACACCCTCTCTATTTTTAAAATTAACTTTAAAACTTTCCTTTATGATAAAGCTTATAGTTAGTGCTGGATTAGGTGACCCTGAACCATCCCTTAGTTATGCTACTATAGGCCTAGGCTGCTGAGGGGTTGAGTGTTTCTTTTCATTCACTTCTTTTTACTCTGTTTATACCCCAAATTGCATTTAATCATTAGTTATTATTAATCTCTATCTCTCTTCCACAGCATGTCTTTTGTCCTCTCTCTCTCCTCTGCCCCAACCGGTCATGGCAGATGACTGCCCCTCCCTGAGCCTGGTCCTGCCGAAGGTTTCTTCCTGTTTAAAAGGGAGTTTTTCCTTCCCACTGTCACCAAATGCTTGCTCATAGGGGGTCGTTTTGACTGCTGGGTTTTCTCTATAGCGACTTTACTTAAAATACAAAGCGCCTTGAGGTGACTGTTTTTTGTGATTTGGTGCTATACAAATAAAATTGAATTGAACTGAAAAATTTCCGTCTGTTGACATGAGAGGCAGCCAAGTGAAAAGCTGATATTGAAAACACAATGGCAAAACTGAGCTAAGTTTGGTGGTTTTGAGGTCAAAATGTGGCAGAGCTTTATGCATTTGTTTAGGCACACTACTTAACCTGGTACAAACAGGCATCGCTTACTTAATGATGTTACCCCTTTGTATCCACTTTAATAAACAGTTTGCTTGCCTTTTCTCAAACCTTTAAGACCCCAGTGTCAGGGTCCTGAGTTTTGAAATGTGAGTTTGTGTTGTGAATTCTTAGTTATTTTTATGCACTCTGTTTGGTTATGGTCCAGGGTGTTGCTGTGTGATTTTGAGTTTTTTTGATTATTTTTGAGGCTTTTATTGTTACTTCTGAGCTTTAGCTTTTATTCATTTTGTGGGCTGAGTTTTACTATCATTCCTTTCTATGATCACTCTAGTATTGAGTCAGATTAGTTATTCTGTTTTGGCCTATCGGGGTCTCGACTCTGATGCAAGGTTGTTATAGTAAAGGAAATTGAGCAAAATAATGAAAAATGAAATTGAAAAAAGATTTTTATTAACTGAAATGAATAAAAACCATAATCAAAAGGGGGGAAAATAGCTAAGTGAAACTGGATGGTCCATTAACTGTCATGGTCCTGGGCCGGTGGCCCAGTGTTTTCTGTTTTATTTCCTGGTTTCCCTGGTCCCTGATGTTTCTGCGTCTTCCTGGTCCTGTCCCTTCCTGTTTTATTTTGATAGTCCTGTGTTCCCCATGTCTCGTGTTTGACTTTGCTTCCCCCTGTTGTTTTTCTGATTTGCTTCACCTGTGTTCCCCAGCTGTTTCCTCTTGCCCCGATTGCCCTCATGTATTCTTAAGCCTTCAGTTTTCTTCCGTTCCTCGTCGTGTCATTTCGTGGTTACCCCCAGTCGTGTTCCTCCGTTGTGGTTTCTCCCTGCCATAGTCCCTTTGTGTTTCCTGGTCTCCCCGGTTCTCCCCCCTAACCTGTGTACTTCCCAGGGGGGAGTTCCTGTGTGAGTTTTTGGTTCCTGTGTATTAAACCCTCCTGTTCCTGAAGCTCTGCCCTTGGGTCCTGCCTCTTTCCTCTCAACCCTGACATTAACTAAACTAAAACAAACTGAAATGATAGATGAAATGCCCTTCAGTTTAGTGTTTGTTTTTAGTGGAAGTCAAATTAGTGAGTATCTAACCAAGCAGCTTCATGTAGTGGATAACATTAGGATTCAGCTGGATACACCACATGTAGGTGTTGTCAATCTGCTGCACTGAAGCTTTTATTTAACCTTTATTTATAAAGGTAGTCCCATTGAGACTTTATACATACATTATTTATACATTTATTTATTTATTTACTTACAAAATCCTACAGAACCAACAAAACCCTTTAAGACAGGTACATATGCACAACACCACCCCTGTAAGATTTTGTAAAAAGGGGAGAACTCCCGAGAAGCTGCTTTAGCCTATACAGGGACCCCAAAAACAAAACATCCTCCACATACACTCGTACATTCCCTTACCTGTTATCACACATTACTATTGTTTGGACATGATATTGCACTTATCAAACCATATACATTGATTGTTATCATACTTTTTAGCTGAAGCTGAAGTTTATTAGGAGTTTATTGTAGTGTTTATTGGGTTTTGGAGTTTGTTTTTCTTTATGTTTCTCCCTGTTAAAGGGTCATGATTTTCATGTGTGTCCTTAGTATTGCACACATTTAGCACATAATGCTGCTGTCCTGTGAACAGTTGGTTGTTATTTGATGAATACAAGTTTTAAAACAGTATCTTTTGTCAAGTTTCTATTACACAGTAGTCACTCTTGCACCTTGAATCTTGTACCTGACAAAGTATGTAAAAAAAACTAAAACTAAGCATTAAACCAAAAATAAAAAATGAGCAAAACCACTCTAAAAACTAAGTAAAGCTAACTGAAGAGACAAAAAAAAGTTTCAACGAAATAAACAACTTATAATATAAAATCCAAAACTATTTGACTGCCTCCTTGATCACCTGACAAGTTCTGCCTTCACTGGTGGCTTATTGCATGCTTTCCAGTGGGGATTTGCCTCTATTATTGGCCCCTGAACTAAGCCACTACTCAGTCCTGCTGAGCCCCAGATCTGATTATTTGCTTTGCTCTGTAGTCAGAAAGACCTCCTGGACTGCCATTCCTGCTTTGTGGGCTCTCCTGCTCCCTGGTTTTCTGTTTTGGCAACCTTCATTTAAGCCCATGCAGAAACTGCAAAAGGCTGCAGTTCCTGGAGTGGCCACGTGAGGCAGGCTCCAAAGCATGTTAAATTGCTTTTAGATTCAAAAAGTATATTTACTACATGATACAAAGAACACTTTTGATATCTATGAAAAATTCCCCCTTTCCATTGTATGTCACCCATACAGTTTATGGATATGGAAAAGCTAGGTTTGCGGGTGTTTGCTGGTAGCTTAGCATTCTGCCTTCTTTTCCAAAAACAGCCAAAATGCTAACATTCAGGCTTTAGAGCTGTGAACTCCAGAAACTGTAATGTTACTGCAGCTACATCCATCTATTATATACAGTGTATAGCTTACACATTCAGTTCAGTTCAATTACATTGCATTTTATTTAGATAGCTCCAAATCACAATAACAGTCACTTTATATTGTAAAGTAAAGACCGTACAGAGTCACTAGAGTTTACATCATTTTGCTCCACCCTGTGAAAGGACAGACAATACTCCATGTGCACGATAATAAGATCAGACTCTTTAAAGTTTTGTTAGAACTACCTGAAGATAAAAATGGAATATATTTCTGACATCACAGAGAACATCCAACAGATAATATTGGATATGTGATAACATGGGTTAGAAGGCTTTACGCAGATGTATGGTTTACATGCAGCTTGAGTGCAGCTGTCAGGAAAGGTGTGAAAACAAAACACTGAGGTGATATGAAATCTTAGACAGTAATTTGGACCTACTTATCGCTAAGCTTTTTTATAGGCTTTGAATCATGTTTTTATGATTTCTGTGTAGCTCTGAATACATCTTGATCTCTGAATGTCTGTGTCAGAATAAAGATTGTCATTTAAAAAAAGAGCAGCGTTGTAAAGGCATCCAGCCACATTAAAGCTAGACAGAACAAAAGAGAGAAAAACGACACAAAAAAAGGAAACTTGCTATTCTTGCAGCTCTTGTGCTGCCACAGCTCAATTCCCTTAGGTACAACTTTAACTCACCAAGTCCATCTGTTGTAAGTGTTTTGCAATTTCCATTATAGTGATGGCTCCTATAGTCCACCCATCCTCAGAGCCATGATCATAGAATTGTTCCTCAGACTCCAATACACATCAGCCATGAAATTGAATCCTGCCATTCCATGCTGGGATGCATCTTTAAGGTGGGCAGGATATTGTTGTCAGACATGCTTTCTTGAATGCACAAGTACTCACACGCTGATGCAACATATCAAACCTTAGAAAGATCAAACGACAGAGTGGGAGGTACTGGCATGTCAAAAAGCTGTGACTGAAAGCCAGGACCTTCTTATCCAAATGACTTCTTTTATAGACTGACGCTGGAATTTCATGTGTCACTGAAGCTGTCTGCTTCTGTGTGAGTGAAAACCCAATCTGTCGTGTAGGCAGATAGTCTAAACAAATAGATGTTACTTATTAATGGGAAGAGGAAGAGGGAAGTCTCTTTGGATGATAGAAATTTACCAAACACATAGTTGTGTCTTTTGGATCGGTGCTCAGTCATTTGTTTGAGGCTTAAATGTCAGTTTTGGATTAAATGGCCTGATATGCCACCACACACACAGAAGCAGGGTTGGTAGATTGGTGATAATTCTTGCTATAAATCAATGGAAGTTACCTCAGTAAAATACAGATGGAAGCAGTTGCACAGTTCTAGTAAAGTGTGTTTATGTAGGTCTTGTGTTTAAGGTCAATCCTGCCATCTAGTGTGTGAATAGAGGAGCTTGTTTTAGTTTTCTGACTTACTCTGGCTAATATTGTACTCAACTTGAAGGATGCATTTCCTAATATATGCAGCTTAATGCTATAGATACTATAGCATGTAGCTTACCCTCAACCTTAAATTTATGTGTGAAATAAGAATAGAATAGGTTTCCATTCAACTTCAAATAGTTATTGAAGTTATTGCTAACTAGTTTCTCTGCACTCTCAGCAACATCAGACTGTGTTCTGGGGGAAGTTTTGAAAAAGATAGACCACTGCTCATTTTGCGCATGAGTCTTTGGCTAAGGCTGTAATAATCAGTGATACCTAGCAGTTCTCATTGTGGGAAGAGCAATCCAAAGGGAAAGGTTACCCACTGAGAACATGGTGAGCCTTTTTTTTTTGTTCTGAGCCTGACTGAAGAATTACCATGTGTACTGAGACCTGCTGTATTAAGAAGCCACAGCATCCAATCTATGCTACAGGTCTGCACTTCCGAGATTTCATCCAACAGGATGTTTCCTTAAAGTTTATGCATGTTTCATTATTTGCATTGTTACACTCTGCACTCAATTTTCCAGCAAAATTGTCTTTATAAGTGTTGAATGTTTCCAAAAGGTAAAACGGTAAACACATAGTTACTCTCACCAATTTACCCATTTTCTCTTCTTTGAAAAAAAAATGCATAATTTACCCAGAATTCATTGTACTGCAGTCCTACATAAGCTCATCAGTGACTGAACTGATTTGGCCATCAGAGTTACTTCAGCAGCTATGTGAAGTCTGAAAATGTGGTTTATCTAAATCACAGCCAAAGTCTAATGTTGTGAAACGGGCTTCAGAAGCCTTACAGCTAAATCCAGTGCAGTTAGTCTGCCATTGCTGTTTGCTGGTTATTCTCTTTTGTTAAAGATTTGTTGCACCCAGCTAGATGTGTTCCTGGCTTTGATGAGATGTTTTGATAATTGTATGAATGAGCAGGAAAAGTGCAACCTTGCACAAGACTGCACTGTTTTAATTAACAAAATACTACAGTAAGTGCTTCCTCAAGTACTCCGAGTTGGGAATTATGAGTTATGATGAAGCATTAAGTAAGCACTTAGAAAAAGTTCATGAGGAGGTGTTAATGAGCTTGTCTATAAAAAAAAAGAAACTGCTCTTGTTTAAGTTATTTATCCTTCTGTTTCTTTCCCTCACCGTCAGAACCTTCTCTCAAATTGGACTATAAGGTTTAAACAAACAAACAAGACAAACTCTAGATCATCAGCCAACTCTTGTTATACAGCTTTAGATGCTCTCAGTCTCTCATTTAATCTATTACAGTAATGAAGTAAGTCCAGGCCACATGAAGTTTGGAGGTCTGTAGTGATTGACTTCCACTTTGTTATAATACCACTAAAGTGCCAGACAGAAGCAGCACCACAGTTCACTGATCTTCTGAATGTAGGGAGTGATTTCTGTTGTGAACAAGCCTGGCCTCTAGGACTTTCCTTTTATCTATATTGTGTCTCCTATGTCTATGCTCTCTGTAAATTCAAATATTGTGCAGTGTTCTGAATTGTATTAAAAGACAGTATAAATTGTCATGAACACCTTTAAGCTCATTTGACAGCTTAGATCACAACATACATCAGCACACAGTAACGGCAAAATGAACAGATGATGCAGCTGTGCCAAATGTCCTGTTTGGCTGCTGTTAACACTGTAACATTTAAAAAATATCAGATGTCTCATTTTGTCTTTCTGCTGCCTCATATCCTCTGCTCAAATCAGTGACAGGACGCAAGGCGAGGAATCAGACTGACACTCCTGCTGGAGCGCTTCAGTTGATAACATGTTGATCAATCTGTGCGATCCCAGGATGCACTTTGAGTGACGCCTGCACTCATTTGCATATAAAGCACAAATGCATGAAGATATTTTGAAAGAAAAGCAAACAACTCTGGGAAACAAATATACATTAACAACATTAATTATATATACATACATATATATATATATATATATATATATATATATATATATATATACATATATATATACAGTGCCTTGCGAAAGTATTCGGCCCCCTTGAACTTTTCAACCTTTTGCCACATTTCAGGCTTCAAACATAAAGATATAAAATTTGAATTTTTTGTGAAGAATCAACAACAAGTGGGACACAATCGTGAAGTGGAATGAAATTTATTGGATGTGTCAAACTTTTTTAACAAATAAAAAACTGAAAAGTGGGGCGTGCAATATTATTCGGCCCCCTTGCGTTAATACTTTGTAGCGCCACCTTTTGCTGCAATTACAGCTGCAAGTCTCTTGGGGTATGTCTCTATCAGTTTTGCACATCGAGAGACTGAAATTCTTGCCCATTCTTCCTTGCAAAACAGCTGGAGCTCAGTGAGGTTGGATGGAGAGCGTTTGTGAACAGCAGTCTTCAGCTCTTTCCACAGATTCTCCATTGGATTCAGGTCTGGACTTTGACTTGGCCATTCCAACACCTGGATACGTTTATTTGTGAACCATTCCATTGTAGATTTGGCTTTATGTTTTGGATCATTGTCTTGTTGGAAGATAAATCTCCGTCCCAGTCTCAGGTCTCTTGCAGACTCCAACAGGTTTTCTTCCAGAATGGTCCTGTATTTGGCCCCATCCATCTTCCCATCAATTTTGACCATCTTCCCTGTCCCTGCTGACGAAAAGCAGGCCCAAACCATGATGCTGCCACCACCATGTTTGACAGTGGGGATGGTGTGTTCAGGGTGATGAGCTGTGTTGCTTTTACGCCAAACATATCATTTTGCATTGTGGCCAAACAGTTCGATTTTGGTTTCATCTGACCAGAGCACCTTCTTCCACATGTTTGGTGTGTCTCCCAGGTGGCTTGTGGCAAACTTTAAATGAGACTTTTTATGGATATCTTTGAGAAATGGCTTTCTTCTTGCCACTCTTCCATAAAGGCCAGATTTGTGCAGTGTACGACTCATTGTTGTCCTATGGACAGACTCTCCCACCTCAGCTGTAGATCTCTGCAGTTCATCCAGAGTGATCATGGGCCTCTTGGCTGCATCTCTGATCAGTCTTCTCCTTGTTTGAGATGAAAGTTTAGAGGGACGGCCGGGTCTTGGTAGATTTGCAGTGGTCTGATACTCCTTCCATTTCAATATGATTGCTTGCACAGTGCTCCTTGAGATGTTTAAAGCTTGGGAAATCTTTTTGTATCCAAATCCAGCTTTAAACTTCTCCACAACAGTATCTCGGACCTGCCTGGTGTGTTCCTTGGTCTTCATGATGCTCTCTGCACTTGGAACAGAACCCTGAGACTATCACAGAGCAGGTGCATTTATACGGAGACTTGATTACACACAGGTGGATTCTATTTATCATCATCAGTCATTTGGGACAACATTGGATCATTCAGAGATCCTCACTGAACTTCTGGAGTCAGTTTGCTGCACTGAAAGTAAAGGGGCCGAATAATATTGCACGCCCCACTTTTCAGTTTTTTATTTGTTAAAAAAGTTTGACACATCCAATAAATTTCATTCCACTTCACGACTGTGTCCCACTTGTTGTTGATTCTTCACAAAAAATTAAAATTTTATATCTTTATGTTTGAAGCCTGAAATGTGGCAAAAGGTTGAAAAGTTCAAGGGGGCCGAATACTTTCGCAAGGCACTGTATATACATAAAAACACACACACACACAGGAAAGTAAATTAAGAGAGTTGAATTACAAGAGAACATCAAGAATGTTTTTTTAAATTTTCTAAATAATTAGTTTCTATATTTTGGGTGAATTTAATGTCACATTAACTTATATATTTATTGATTTATTTCTCTAATTAGTTGGTGATTATGGCTGTTTTGGACCTTCATATTCCTAACACTTCCAGCCTTTGCTTCCATGCTCTGTTTGTTAAAGGGGGATTATGAACACTCTTAGAACAGATGTGTTATAAGGCATAACACGTGTGTCAGATTCTACAAAACGTGTTGTTTTGAAAATTTTAAGATGGAGATTGTTTATTTAAACATTCCATAAAATTCTTGGTTTTCCTTATGTTTATAATGTTTCTCAGATATATTTTCACTTTTAGTATATTTACTCATGTTGTTAATCTTTACATTGTTTCATGTGTTTTCTCTTTAAATATCCTTAATCAGTTCCTAGTTCTACTTTGCTTTTAAGTTCATTCCTCCCTCACTGTTGTGTCAAGTCTCATGTGTTAGTTTGCGCTTGTGTCTCCCCATTTAGTTTTCTCACTTCCTGTTTTATTTTGTGAGTTTGTGTTCCTTGTGCTTTGCTTTCATTTTTGTTTCCTTTGTCCCATCTCCCATGGTTTAAATCACTTGTCTCATTCTTCCCAGCTGTCTCCACTTCCCTCATTTACCCTTCAGTCACCTACTTCTGTTCCTCTTCCCCAGAGTTTCCCAGCACCAGAGAGTTTCTTAGTTTTATGTTCTGAGGTTTGCAGTTTTCAGTAACTTCCCTAAGGTTATGTTTCAGTGATGTTCAGTTGTGTTTTGGATTTCCATGTTTGGTCCTTGAATCGCTGCCTTCAGTCTAATAAAAGATTCATTTTCAGTTTAACCATTTGCCATAACGTGTCCTCCTGTTCATAATAACAGCCTGCATATCCTCAGTAGTGTGAAGAAAGGGAGAATTTCCATCTCAAGGGCAGCCAGATGTAGATGAGCAAATGAACCATGGAGCTTTAAATACAAATGACACTGTGTACAAACTTCAGTGTTGATAGTTTTTCATTAGTGTGTACAAATAGAAACAAAACCCCTTGCATTGTCTTCGAAACTGCACAGTAACATTTCCATCATCCCAGGGTTACATCATTTCCTAACAGTGACATTAATTTTGAGGTATTGCAATTTATTGACCTGAATAAATTAAAATGAGTCATTTGTTAGCCAAGCAGGTTTAGTGAGTTTCTCATTTAGGTCAAGTTTGTGAGTCCAGCCATTGGTTCTGGACTCTGCACTCTGAAGCCTCAACATTAACGTTTTGGAGCAACAGCTTACTTGAATGTGAGGACGGAGACCCAAGTTACCTTGGTTACAGAGCTGCATTCATACAGTTCTGTGAAAAGTATTTTTGCATATTAATATTAAAATGTGTTTAATGATCTGAAACTTTTATGACAACTGTGCAAAAAATAAGAAATCAGGAAAGAGGCAAATACTTTTTGACAGCACTGTATACGTACTGGTACCCAGCTGTTAGAGAAGTTCAAATAAGAGAACATCACCAGCTCTGAATTTGTCCATGAAAACTGGAGGGCTGAACATGATCAACATCAACAGATAATAAATTCTTACTTAAATGTACTTTTATACATTTTAACTATTAAGGTTCTTGTTTTTTATGCTTCTAACTCCTTAAAACCAGATAACTTGATGTAATGAGGATCTCTGCAGTTAAAGGTGTAGCATTACAATCCAAGGAACTGAACAGAAATATGAACTGCATATTTGATCAGTCAGTTATCTTCGTACACCAATTGTGGCAAAGGCACTCCAACCTTACTCATGCAGGCAAAGAAATACTCATGCTCACACACCATTGATCACTAGAGCAACTCTTTTCTATATTAACATTCTTATACTTTATTAATCCAGCAGTCTTTCATCAAGTTGCTCACTGTGGTGCTTTCTTAATATGTCCACTAGGGAGCAGCATTGAAAAGAAAACAGATTCAGGCAAGTATCACAGAGAGATACAATTACCCTCCATGTAAATATACTGGAGGTATTATAATAGTAGTTTTCTTTGCAAGTGTGTACTGAGATCTGTAGTTGTAAATCCATCCAATAAATATATTTTTTTATTATGCGTGAAAATGGTCATTTTTTACAGTGCCCTGCACCTCTTCAGAAACTAAAGACTGAATTCCTGCAGTAAAATTACAACCACTGCTACTTTAAAAATCACTACACGTGATCACCTGAATTTTGAAGCACTGTGACCTCGACAGGTTTAACCGTTTAAAACGTATTTGATGAAAATGTAAATCTACTGGAATGAGCTTGTTTCATCTGTTAACTGATCACAAAGTGATCTGATTTTCATCAAAGTCACAACTGCATTAAGTGAACACTTGGATTAAATAACAGGTCAACGACCTCTACATGTTTCTGATAGCTGCTGATCCTGCACAACATTTTGGAGAAGATTCGGTTCTACAGGCAGAATGTGTTCAGTACTGACACATTTGCAGGGTATCTGATGTGATGTGCCACTCCTGAAGAAAGGAAGTTAGTTAGTTTACTCTGAAGCCCCAGTGCTCTTCTGCAAACCTCATGGACAAATAATAACTTCTTTATTCTGTAAGTGAAAACAGCCACAGTACTAATACATCTGCATCTGCACTCTGGACCCACGAATTTCCCTGAGATTAACTCGTTACCCTTTACAGCTTCATGCAAATCAACAGTTTTTGAAGTTTTCTGTCTCAGCCCTCTAACGTCTAAGTCATCATAAGTGATAACCATAACCCTATTTCAGAATAAGGCAAGATGAACTTTTCTGGAAAAATGTGAATAGATTTTGATGAGTTAGTTAAAATTATTATTTTCTTTATTCCCTGATTGCCAAGACTTGGGAGAACAACTTAATAAAACGAAATTTTCAGGGTGCCAGTATAGTTCACCAGGTTAAACAGGTGATTCATGTGTGGGGCTATTGCAGAGGCTGGAGTTTGAACGTTTCAGAATGAGGCAAAATTGAGGCTATTTGAGGCTATTTGCTTCAATTGCTCTCTCTCTCTCCTGGCTTGCCTGTCCACTCTCCACTGTTTGTCATAAAAGCTAAAAAAAAAAAAAAAAAAAAACAGAAAACTTTACATATTCTGAATGTCTAGGGTTGGTGTTGTCACTGATGATTAATTAGGCCTCAGTTGTGTTTGTTGAGTCAAAGGAGCACCGACCCTTGGCAACTGTTTTGAAGCACCCCCAATTTCTACATTTCGGTCGCCAATTTCTGTGTTATGTTGAAACAATTTCTAAATTATCTTCAGTTTCAGTCGTCATAGGGACCTAAAAACTACATACATAAAATTGCCAGTCAATGTCAAAGGAAGGTCAAATTTTATACTTCTACCACCACCTGAGTACAAAGATGGTGGCATTCATTTCAGGGTTCATTCAGTATCAGCTGTATGTAGGTAGAGTGGGGTTTCTGTTAATCAGAAGGTTGGTGGCACAATCCTCCTCTTCTACAGTCCACGTGTTGAAGCATCCTTGGGTAATGTACTGAAGACCAGTTTTCCCCCAATGCATCCATTGGAGTCTGAGTGATGGTTAAAGGCATGAAACAAAGCGCTGTGTGAACATTTAAAAAAGTATCTGCAGAACTCTTGACTCCAAGATTTTGTTGAATCTTTAGCCCAGATTCACATTCTTATCAAAGGCTACTCTTTGAATGTTGGAATTTATCTGGTGTCACGGTCTCTGGATCTTCAAGCCAGTTTTCGGGTTTTGTTATCTTTTGTGTTTTCTGCCAAGTTTGTCTCCCTATTCTGGTGTTGCTCTCTTTCTGTTTTATTTTGGTGGCAGTTCTGCTGTGTTTTTTGCATCTGGGTTAACTTCCTCTTCAGTGATTATGTTAGTTATTCCCATCCATGTGCCCACCTGTTTCCCATCCTCTTGTTATCCTGAAGTGTATTTATTGTCTCCGTTTCCCTTTGTACCTTGTCACGTTCTCCTTCTTGTTGTGCGTTTCTTGCACAGTGAGTTTTTGTTCTTTTGTTTGTATCCCTGGCTTCAGCCCAGGCCAGTTTACTTCTGTTTATTGTGTTTTTTTTTTAGAAGACTCCAGCAGTAAAGCTGTTAATAGTCTGCATCCTGTTTTCCCAAATCCTGCATTGGGGTCCTAACCCTGCCTGATGCACAACAGTGTTATGACATTTGGGCAGAGACTATTTCACAAATTTATGCATAGATACATAAAGAGTTTACATCCATACATTTTCTTTCCAATGTAATTCTAATGGTCTGTTACTATATCAGTGATGGCAACTCTAAGTGGCAGTGAAGACTGCTGTTTCTGCGATATCTTCTCTTTCTGTGTTCTATATACTACACCATTTATAGTGACTATACTGTGGACATTTGTACTTTCAAGCACAAATTGTGTTTACAGTAACAGTACTACAAATGAAAATACACTAATAATACTTACTGGTAGTTGCCCATAAGTTACTGTAAAATTTCCAGCAGCCTTTTTGCAGTTGAGACAAGCTGGCACGTCCTGTCTCTCTGCCCTCAGCCCCAACCGGTCATTTTAGATGGTTGCCCCTCCCTGAGCCTGGTTCTGTTTCAGGTTTCTTCCTGTTAAAAGGGAGTTTTACCTTTCCACTGTTGCCAAGTGCTTTCTCATAGGGGGTTGTTTTGACTGTTATAAATATAAAATAGTATTTTTGCACCAACAAGGTGATTCCCAAAGATCTTGGTCACTCCCAACGAAAATCTTAACATTTTTATAATAATCATAATTATATTTAGGATTATTATGAAGATGATTTGCAAAATTGAAGTCACCCGCCACTTAACCCCTACAATAACAGCAGCCCCCTCTGTTAAATATTCTCGGTGAGGCAGAAACTAATATTACAGAAGCCGAGACCTGTAGCTGGCACTGCGCTGCAACCCGACAAACGAAGCCGTGTTTCCCTTTAAAAAAAAATCGATCATACGTAGCGTGACGCAGATGCTTCCGTCCGTATACCCTTGTACCTCTCCTCCTCACGCAGCAGCCATCCAGTGCATCTCCCTGCATCCCTCCCGACTCGTTCCCCTCTCTCGCTCCTCCTCCTCGGACGTGTGAGGCAGGATCAGCGCTCCATCAGGCGGAGCTCTTGGTGGAGGGATGAGGGACACAATAAAAACCGAGGCGATGGAACCGTGAACGGACTAACGGCGCTACGGAAGCCGGGCACAGGTAAGCGAGGCCGGGTCATGCCTGTTTATGGAAACCACTGATGCCATCCCTGGCCGCTGCAGAGCTGTCACTTTGCGGGAAATGCGTCTGCGTAGTGGACAGAGTGGTGCACAGCAGTGATTAGAAACAATAAATGAATGGAGTATCTGTGCAGGAAATGCGTAGAACTTTGAGTTTAATTAACGCTCTTGGCTGTGGGTTCAGGGTATTTCCTGGACTGTTTATTTTGGTGCAGCTGATGGAGGGATGCTGCTGCGCAGTGCGCTCCCTCCGGCAGATGTTTTCGCGTCTTGTCATCCTGCCCGTCCATGTTTGAACTCTCACGGGCCTTTGGGCGTCAGATACAGTACATGGTGTCCACCAGCGTCACAACAGACTAGTTTTTCAATCTTAGCTGCGCATGCAGAAACAGCTCACAGCACCCCAGACTCAAAGTAAGTGCCATCCGTGTTTGCAGGCAGCAAAGTCGTGACAGGTTGCCTGGCGCTGCAGTTTGACCTTGCAGCATTTCTGTTTTTCACCAGCGTAACGTCCCACCTGACAGATGACACAGGTACAGCTCTTCTTTTTTTTGTCAGCATGGCGTTTCCTCTGATCACATCAAAGCATAATCCAGTTTTCATGAGGAAAGGTGTTAAATTCATTTTCAGACAGCCTTCGATCACGTGTTTATGACAAGAGGTTTAATGTCTCTGTTTTTAATTAAATGGCACAGTCAGTGTCCGTGGACTTATGGAAGGAGTTTCTACCATACGGATCTCCCTGAATAACCTTGGCACAAAAAGCATGATGTGCATTTTGACAACAATACTGATTGGAATAACACTTATGTTGTTCCTAAAAATGCCCAACTTTTGTTACAATGAGGCATTTAGGGACAGCAAAGTATATCACACGCAAGCAGATACTCTTAAATTCATTTGGACACTGACGCACTTTGAGGCAGTGAGAATGGGACAGTGAGCCCATTTTGTGTCCTCTCTAGCAGTTGTGAATCTTTGTGTTTTCATGTCGCATCCCTTGGTAGTGATTGTGTCTCTTTTGGATTTGGTTTGCCTCCTTTTGCTTTCAGTCTCTGTTTAGTGTTTTGATCTTTATTTGTTGTTGTTTTGTGTCTCTTTGTCTCTACTTTTGTTTACTTTGCATCTTTTTGGAATCATTTTGAGCCTTGTTTGCTTGGATCTTTATATAGTTGAGTTTCTGTAATTGTTTTGACTCTTTTGTTGTCTTTTTGTGTGTGTGTGTGTGTGTACTTATGCGTTGGTTTTTTAAAGTCATTGCCTTTTTTGTTGCCATTCAAAGTCTTGTTTTTATGTTTCATTTATTATTATATGTTTCATTTGGTGTTTTTAATCTCTTTGTAGAGATCGCCCAATCAAAAAAGGGCAACCAGGCCCAGGGGGTCATGAGGGGCCCTTGGGCACCTGGGCCTGTTCCCATAGGCCTGTTCAGTTCTCCAGCCATGCATATGATCCTTAATTCATTTATGAGCTCACATAAAGTCAGTACACTGTCTGAAACATAAGTCTGAGGAGATCAGACACGCAGCGTTACTGCGAGGTGTGAGGCCGAGCTGTGCGTTGGTCACTGTCCTCTGGGACTCGTACTTGTCCTTTGTAGCATGGCCATCTTGTCAGCAGCACACTCCTTCCTTCATCCTGTTCCTCAACATTCCCAGCCAATAGCCGCTCTCCTTCTGGTCACATTCCAAACAAGTGGCGGACTGAGCGTTGCCATGGCGATGTAGCAGTCATTGTCATAGCATGTCGTTTTGCTCGGATGCAGTCATGGAGAGTAAATGTGTTCCTTTTTTCAATGATAATTAAAACCACAAACAGAATTATTGATCCTTAAAGTGTGACACTGCTGCAGTGCTCTCTCAGCATGTGAAATGCTCTTTGTTCTCTTCGTTATAATGTTTCTCACACCTTTTAAATCTATGCCTGCTCTCGCTGCAGAGGAGGAAGGGGTTTTTCCTTTTACGTGGTTTTAACCTGCATGTGCAGCAAAACATGTCACTTTAAATTCCAGTAGTTTGCACTATATACACAATAACTGGAGATAGCAGAAAGCTTAATAGTACAAAATTGTACTATAAATAGTACTTAATTGTAAAAGTGGTTCCTAAGTCCACAGTCACACAGGCCTAGAGATTGGTCACCCACCCCCTGGAAACCTCTGGTCGCTGAAGCAGTTAGCTAAGTGAAAATGGTCACAAAAACAATGCTCCAAGAACCTCTGTATGATTGCTTTGGCTGCTAGAAGATTGCAGCGGTCGCCCATAATTTGCATGGAAGATGACGACTTGTCTGCAGATACTTGCCAAGTTACCACCAAGAGGCAGTGAAACTTGGAAAAAGTGCAACACAACACCAAAAACAGGGACTGTTCATCTTGAAAGTAAAAGTTATGCCTTACTGCTGAAGCCAACTCATTTCAAAAGTCAAGCAGAGACAACTTTATTTATTTAACACTTTAAAAACAGCAGGTGCTGAGCAAAGTACTTAACATTAAAAACACAACAAAATACGAAAGCATTAAAAACCATTAAACATAATTAAAATTGATAAAGTAAAACAAATGAGTAAAAGTCAATAAAAGTCAACTCTCAGACTGTGGCCAATGAAAAAAGCTGGGTTTTAAGAAGTGACTTAAAAATGGACAGTGAAGCAGCCTGTCTAATATGCAGTGGGAGCAAATTCCATAGCCTAGCCAAGCCAAGTTTATTTATGAAGCACTTTAAAAACAGTAACCACTGACCAAAGTAGTCTACATAAAACACATCAGGACAAGAGAAGATAAAATTTAAAAAGGTAATTTAAAAATAAAAATTTTATACATAGATAAAATAAAATAAATAACAATAAAATACACAGTTTATCCTAAAAAAATGAATACAATCAAAAACAAAACAGCAGCTCATACTAGTCAAAGGCCAAATGAAAAAGGTAGGTCTTAAGAGGAGATTTAAAATTGGTCAATGACGAGGCCTGTTTAATGCCCAATGGCAGTGAATTCCAGAGTTTAGGAGCTGCCACAGCAAAGGCTCTGTCTCCTCTGAGCCTCCGCTGTGTCCTCAGCACATCAAGGTGCAGTTGGTCAGCTGATCTGAGTCACCGGGAAGGAGCATGTAAGTGCAGCAACTTTGAGAGATAAGGTGGGGCAAGGCCATGTAATGACTTAAAAACAAATAAAAGAACTTTAAAATGGACTCTAAAATGGACGGGCAGCCAGTGCAGTGAGGATAAAACAGGAGTAATGTGCTTCCTCTTATGTGATCCACATAAAGTGTTACAGTAATCCAGCCTAGTTGTGATAAAGGCATGGATCACTACTTCTAAGTGTCTTTTTGATCAAATATTTTTTATCTTTGCCAGCTGCCTCAAATGAAAGAAACTAGATCTCACCACTGCACTCATCTGGCCCTCAGACTTAAAACTCTCATCCATCATAAAACCCAAATTTGTGACAGACGGCTTTACATATTGTGATAATGGACCCAGGTCCACGGGAGGAAATCCACCAGTGTACTAGGGCCAAAAACAATCACCTCTGTCTTTTTTTCATTAAAATTCAGAAAGTTTAGAGCCATCCAAGATTTAATTTCATCAAGACACTTAATTAAAATCTGTACAGAGTTGGCTTCCTTCCGAGTTAGGGGCATATAAATCCGTGTATCATCCGCATAGCAATGGAAAGCAATTTTATGCTTTCTAAGGATGTTTTTGGTTTGCGTCACATTCTTCACAGAATTCGCTATCAGGGGTCAACGACCAGTCTAAGCCTGCATGACTGGGCTTTAGCAACTGATTTATGTCAGCAACCACTCACAACTGGTCAGGAAATACTCATTTTTCTCTAGCAGCCGGTGTTTGCCAGGTGGTTGCCAACTACTTTCTAGGTCTTTGTGACTGGGGCCTAAATATTCCTACAGGTAGATAAAGAGAATTGATTTAACAAATGAAATAACAATTACAGCTACACAAAGAATTATTTAAATTACAGTTCAATAAGGAGAGATCATTAATTTAACATGATTTATTGATATAATAATTCAATTAAGCTATTTGGTGATTACACTCTGATGGCCCATCATGGCAGAACGGAATCCCAGAGGTGATGCTGGAGGTGGTGATAAAGACAAAGATAAAGATGGAGGTGGATTGTACGGAATGAGCCTGGAAGGGAGAATGACAGTTAAGCAGAGTGAAGAAGGAGGGCAGAAAGATGATTGGACTAGAGTAATGATGACAGCTTTGAGTTTGACAGCATGTGAAAATGGAAGTGATGCGAAGAATAAACTTGCAGCCGAACACCTGGGAAAGCAGATGAGAGATTACAGATCTTCCTTATTGAACTTACTCATAAGCTACATTAAGGTGTTTTCAGTCACTGGGATGATAATCAGGTGCAAGTGGGCATAATAAAAGTCTGATCTTCACAACATGTTGTTGGAAATGAATCATCATCATCATCTAAGGGCTTGACACAAAGAGTTGTGTTGGCTTGGCTGAAAAAGCTTATATGTTTGTAAATGGAGTAAGGAAAACACTACATTCAAAGAACCTTGTTCCATTTCAGAAGGTAGTATCATGGTTCAGGTTTGTTTTGTTGCTGCTCAGCCAGGACAGCTAGTTACAGTATCATGAGCAATGGCTTTTGAATATTATATATTTAAATGACACCAACAAATTCTAAATTAAAATATAAAAAAAACATATGTCCAAACTGAATCTCATGAGCAAGTGGGTTATGCAAATCAAAGTTAATCAAGTCAAAGTCTTAATGGAGGAACCTTAGCGACATTAAAGCTGTTCTGAGCTATGAAATGAGCAAACATTGCACCAAGTTGATGCAGGAATGATCAACAGTTGCCCAAGAGATTAGCTGCAATTATTACTGTACAAAGAGAGTCAACCCAGAGGCTTTTACTTTGTATTTATAAAGAAAGATCTGAGCACAACTCTACTGTTTTGTTCTACTGATGGAAAAAAAACAAGCAAAAAAACCCTCTGATGGTGCGTCTATATAAAACCCAACCAGCACCAAACACCAGTCAAAGTCAACACCTCACCGTACATAGAGGAGCATTTCATACATACTTTTCTCAGGAGTTGGTGGAGACCAAAACAGAGTCAAAAGAGAATAGCTATTCGATCCATCCAGTGGTCACAAAAGCATCACTCTAGAGCTTACTGTTATGCCATGCCTGAAATAGGCAGCAGAGAGGAGCAATATAAATTGACAGTGAAAGAGATTCATGTTGGTAGTGTTGAGTCTCCTCCTACTCTGTAATAACGTGATTGTGACTATTGATTTCCTTTTTTTATCAATACTCCTCTGTGCACACAGAGTATTAGTGTGATCATTTAGGCTGCAGCACTCTGGAACACTTTCATTTACTGCTGCTTGGCTCACTAATGACAAGTCTATGGTGTATTGGGTATTTTGAGCATTTGCCCTGATTAAGCTCAGACAGTCCCTCAGAAATTCAGAAGTGCTTTTTAGCCAAAGCTAAATGAGGGTCAAATCTTATTAAGTTAAATAAATGCCTGATGTAAGGAAACCGTTAGAGCACCATTAACCCTGCTGGGCATGAAAGAAGAAAAAGAGCCTAGTTATTAATGATTGATGATATTTGGTCAAGGATTAGTTAATTTTTTTTGTATCCTTTTGTTCTTCGTCATCCTCAGTGTTATGCTGATTGACGGTCCAGTAGGGCACTGCTGTAGCAGCTTTATTGCTGTGCTCTGCTCGACCTTAGTTAATCTATTCTGCATGTACTGCAGCAATAGGGTGACTCTGCAGGTCTGGTCTGATCTGTGCACACTGAAAACCAAAAGTCACAGCTTTAATCTTGAATGTGTGAATAAGTGCGTTTATGCTCGAGGCTTCTTTTCTGCATGTTCATTCTCAGTATATTCTCAGTACATGGGGAGAAGCTTGTAGGAAAGAGGAGTTGGTCTTTATGTTGCCATCTATTTTGAGAAACTGACGTTGTGCAGCCTTTACTGCAGTATGTGTACAACCATCTGCTACAGAGGCTCTGTTTAGGTAGGTTTGTACCCCCTTTTATTGTGAAGGGGCAATAATAACGGATACTTTTTAATTGCATCCCTCTGGAACCCCCACTTTCAGATATAATCTGGAGGTGGAGATAATGATGTACTGCTAGGCTGCTGAGGGGGGTCCCATAATGCACAGTTTCTTCTCATTCACCTTTATTTACTTGTTTATACTTCACTCTGTATTTAATCATTATTATTAATCTCTGGCTCTTTTCCACAGCATGTCTTTTGTCCTGTCTCTCTCCACTCAGCCCCAACCGGTCGCAGCAGATGACTGCCCTGAGCCTGGTTCTGTTGGAGGTTTCTTCCTGTTAAAAGGGAGTTTTTCCTTCCCACCGTCGCCAAGTGCTTGCTCATAGGGGGTCGTTTTGACTGTTGGGTTTTCTCTGTGTTATTGTAGGGTCTTTACCCACAATACAAAGCGCCTTGAGGCGACTGTTTGTGGTGATTTGGCGCTGTATAAATAAAATTGAATTGAATTGAATTGCTTAAAAAGACTCGAAGTGTGAATTCTTTTTTTTCTGTTGCACAGTACTGTGTAAAAGTCTTGAGCCACCCTTCACTTCTTTATATTTAGCTTACAGTGAGCCAAACTTTCTTTTAACTTTTCAAATTCAAAAGTTAAAAGAGCAATAGTTCGCCAGACTTTGTGATAGATGATATACAAGTTTCACAAGGAAAATACAGAAGATTTACTTTTATTGTAGCTTAGTGACCTCTGAGTTCATTATGAAACACAGGAGTCCCAGGTGTCTTGTCTTTTTCCTTTAGCTGTGCTGTACACCACAGGGACCGAACCTGACTACAGCTAACAAACAGATCCACCAACAGGTTTTCACTTTATTTACACTCCAGCATTTTTTTTTTTTTTACTGCTTTAGCTATTTCTTTCCAACTTTTTATGCATTATTTACACCTAATTTCTGCTTTGTAAGAAAAACCCAGGAAATCAGCACCCCTGCCATTAACACCATAGCCGTGTCTGTTTTTTTCCTGCATAATTCTGTGAGTATTTATAGCACTTACGGTGGAGAGTCGTATGATTGTGTTTTCCCAGGCAGGGAGCTAACAGAAGCTGCTGACTGTGCTGTAGGTTAAGATAAAAGAATGAGTCATCATCCAGTGCGATAGAAGACTGTTTACCTCTGGGAGATGCAGTGCTGCATTCAGCCTACAGATTTATTATTTAAATCAGATGAAGGCTCGAGGAGTTTGGGACATTATCTCGGAACAAGAAGGATAAAACTACTGACTGAATGTGACTGTGACAACATAATTAACCTTTTAACCATAACACTTGGAATATATCTAATTCTGACAGTAATGCTGGAGCCATCAGCTGGAGACTTCCTGGTGTCTATAATATAAAGTCCATGCCACATACACTTCAAACACTTCAAATGGACACAGTAGTCTGGTGATGTTTCAGTCATTCATTCTGAAATGCTTTGTTTTGCCACCGTTTAATTACATGAAGCTATTGTTGCATACAGTTTGCCTGCAAAGGCTTCACAGTGTTGAGTAATGAAGAATTTCTATCCACTCAAATGTTAAAAACTTTCCATTTCAAATAGATTGTGTATAAACAGCATAATACAGGAACTGACAGATCAAATTGGAGTGATATGACTGGAAATGCTCATCAAACAGAGGAAATGAGAGATAAAGGCCTTCAAATACAAACTTGCTTCATATAAAGACTTGTTACCTTCTGCAGTTAAGGCAAATAATAGCTTAGCATAAATTATAAACACAGATTAGGAACTGCAGACATCACCTAACAATTTTCAGAGGCTCAAAAGTAATTGGACAATTGACAGAAACAGGTTCATGGCCAGGTGAGGCCTGTTCCCTTGTTATTCCATGACAGATTAAGCGCATTAAAGATCTGGAGTTAGTTCCACGTGTTAAACCTGCATTTCATAGCTGTTCAAGGGAAGTCTCAATATGAGGTCCAAAGAGATGCTGATACAACATAAACCTATCAGAGAGATAGCTGAAACTTTAGGAATGGCCAGCTCAGCAATACCAAAAGGCCTGAAAGACAACTAAAGCAGATGATCACAGAATTCTTTCTTTGGTTACGAAAAAACCTTGATGAAATCTAGCCAAGTTAAGGACACTCTTCAGAATGGGGGTGTATCGTGTCCAAATCTACAATCAAGGGATGCCTTCATGCATGGAAATGCAGAGGCTTTACAACAAGGTGAAAACCACTAGTTACACTTAAGAACAGGAAAGTGAGATTAGACTTTGCTGGAAAACGTCTAAAAGAGGCTGCACAGTTCTGAAGAAATCTTTGGACAGATAAAATCAAGATTACTGTGTACCACTTCAGTAAGGAGAGATCATTTGGAAGAACTGAACATGATTTATGTGATACAGAAATGAATCAATTTATTTGGCCGTTAGAATCGGATGATCCATCATAGCAAAATGGGATCTCAAAAGTGATAGGAGTTAGGACAGGAACCTCCAGAGTCTAAACACTGGTGGTAGTGGTGAAGGTGGAGATTTGGATGGGGCTCTGAGTAACCAGGGTGAGGCGGAGATGGGGAGGAGGTGGGCTGCATGAATGAGAGTCTGAAAGGGAGAGTGATGGAAGAGTGTGGAGATTTAAAGCATGCAGAATGGAAGCAGACTGGCTCACAGAAGGCAGGCAAGAAAATGATTGGACTAGAATAATGAGGTCAGTATTGAGTTTGACAATGTTGGAAAGTGGAAGTGATGTAAAGAATAGACTAACAGCCAGACACACAGGAAAACAGATGTGCCTTACTGAACGTATGCATAAGCTTCTTAATGATGGGGAGACAGAAGTGTAGAGAATGAAAGGAACAGCTCATGATCTGAGGCAAACCATGTTATCTGTCAAACGTGGTGTAAGTAATGTGATGGCATGGACATGTATGGCTGCCAGTGGAACTGGGTCACTAGTGTTTATTGATGATATGACTGCTAATAGAAGTAGCAGGATGAATTGTGAAGTGTAGAGAGCTATAGTCTCTGCTGAGATTCAGCCAAATGTTGATCAGACAGCACTTTACAGTTCAAATGGATAATGACCCAAAGCATAATGCACAAGCAACCGAAGGGTTTCTCAAGGCAAAGAAATGTGAGATTCTTTAATGGCCAAGTCAGACACCTGATCTCTCACCCAATACACCATGTTTGTCAGTTACTGAAGGCAGAGACACTCACACATAAGCAGCAGCTGAAGGCAGCTGCAGTAAAGGCCTGACAGAACATCTCAAGGGAGGAAACATAGCATTTGGTCATGTCCATGGGTTCTAGACTACAGGCAGTCACTGACTGCAAAGGATTTTTATCTAAGTATTAAAAACAGTCCTTGTAGTTGCGATTATGTTAGTTTGTTCTATTACTTTTGAGCCTGAGGATCTCTGCACAGTCTGCAGCTGGGGTCTTGCCTGGTGTGGTAGCCTCTGTCGATCTTGTGCTTAGAGCTTGTTGTCCTTCAGCCCTGCTTTGTCCAGCCCTTGATGAGATTTTTCAATATCAGCCTCTTCTTCTATCTACTGGTGGTACATGCCATGCAGAGGCCTGTCCTTCTATGATGGTTTCTGTTCCTGCCCCACTTATTTGTGGCCATCTTCCTGATGTACTCATGGATCTTTGTTGTTTCATGCAGGATAGTGGTTCTGACACTCACTAGTCCTCAGCCTCCTTCCTTCTGCTTAGCGTACAGTCTCAGCTGTATTTGCAGTGAAACCCTCCAAGCATGATAAGAAGCTTTCTTCTCTTGATGTGGCTTCTGTCTCCTCCTTTGACCAGCTTACTATCCCAGCAGGGTATCTGATGACCAGCAGGGCGTGGGTGTTGATTTCCCAGATCTTGTTCTTCCCATTCAGCTGACTCCTCAGGACTTGCCTTACAAATGAGTTTTCCTTTTGGTAATCCTTGGACATCCTGTATTCCTTTTGAGCTGCTAGTGTCTCTGAGATATCCACAAATGTCTGTGCCAGAAAACACCAGTCAGTATGTACTGTATTATGTCACATGTCTTACTTGGGATCGTTGTGTTTTGACTTGAGTTTTTACTTTATGTTTTGCTTGGTTAGATGTAGGCATCAGAAGCACTTGCTTAGGTTTTGGGAAGACGGCAGTTTGGGTTAAAATACACCCGCACAATGAAAAATAACACTTGGGGATGCCAAAGGTTCCTGACCAAGTGTCCATAGGTGAGGAGCTGGGGAAAAGACCAGTCTCATTTTAATCTCTGTAGCTTTTCTGACAGCCACATCATGTCTTAATTTTCAAATTGAACTGGCTGTATTACTGCTGACCAAATTAGCCACAGTGGTTGCTCAAAGGTAACCAAGAGAAGAGCATTATACCACAGTAGTAACTGATGACACTCAGCCACTTCATCTCTATGTCACTCTAGGATTGCTGTTAGCTCAGCAGAAATTTCTGAGTGGAGGTTTCTGGCACATCTGTTGCCAAGGTGAATGGAAGAGAGGAAAAAGTACAGTGTGTCCTGCAGGTTTGTGGGGTGTGCTCATGGGTGTGTGAGGGTGCCACAAAAGAAGCTTTTGTCCTTTTGTAAGATTCTCTTTTTTCCAAGGACTTTGTAATGAATAACTGAGTAAATTTATTATATTCAGTTGCCTCTCCACTGTGTATCTTATCCTGTGGATGAACTTTCACTGTCTTGGGCTGCAGCTGAAAATGGGAGTCCTTGTTCCACCTAAGCGTGCTGTAGCTGCACATGAAGACCAGCGCTCCACTTTGCAGGTTCTAGTTAGAGTGACCCTGAAGCTGACAGAGGACCTCCAGTGCAGAACTGAAAAAGGGCCTCCATCACCAGCTGCAGCCCAGAATGTTAGAACTAAAATATATACGTGGGACAAGATCATGTTTCAAAGAAGCTGAAAAACATAAAGGATGGTAAAAAATAAGTATGAGGGGCTCAAACTCTTGAGTAAAGATTTTAGTGAAGTCATAACTAATGATAGGCAAGGGCCCTTTTCCCATAGACATGCTATACAACTGAACTTCTTTTTAAAACCAGAGGAGCCATCCCCTCCTGGCCATTAGAAAGAATGCAGGTTTAAAGCACTTCCACATTGGCTTCACTTTTAAGACCTAAAACCCCTATCCATCTTTTATTTACAGTCTGTGATTTGTCCACGATTCAGGGGCTCCCACTGATTAATGACCAACTCCAGACAGGAAAGTTATTAAAAGCAACCAGAGGCTTTGTAAGATCAGCACTCAGCACACAAACACATCCAAACATTAACCAGCAGTGTTGAATGTGTGTTCTGGAATACCAGCAGTGACTCAGTGTTGAAGACCCCATGGCTTTCAAACAAGCGTATGAACCTGTGGTCCAGCATTTTCCTGTTTATTAGAAAGGCTTGTGGTATCTATTCAGGGGGCTCTTGAGCATAGCTGGTATGAGTCACACATTTACACACAGACACACACAGCCTTCAGTCCGTCTATAGGGTGAAACTTCTGAGTTGTGTTACCGCACTCTGCTCGATCTGCATGAAAGCCTTAAGATTTAACACCCCCTTGTGAGTCTGCATTTAAACTCCTCGCAGACATTATGTTTTTGCTTCCTACAGTAAGTCAGATGTGTGTTACTGTTAACTGTCTGTATGTATTTCCATGCACTGACACTGCAGAACATTTGTTACAGATACTCTGAGATTTGTCAAGGTCACATGATGCTTGGACAGCAAGAGAAAATGCTACAGACACAGATGGGGGTGAACAGTTATGCTGAGCATATGAATCTGTGTGCATGTAATTATGCCTTTCCATAGTTTTGTGTATCCAGATGATCATCTTCCTTTCAAACCTCCTTTCCTCAGCTACCACCCTTCTCACAGCACGTGCTGCCTTCTCCTGCTGTCCTATTGGCTATTCTCTCCTCCTCTCTTCCTCACATTCTCTTTTCTTTCACCTACCAGCTTTGTTTTTCCATCTCATCAGCACAGAAGCTGCTTGCGTGTCCAGCTCACTCAGGCTAGGTATGGTGTTACATAACAGGTCTAGCTTAATAAATCCTGTATGATGTGCTATGATGTGGTTTGACCTGGAGTGACAGCAGCAAAAGCAGGTTAACATGCTGACTTAAAGTTAGATATAAGATAGCTAAGCTAGGTAGATGTGAATTCTAAGATAAAGTTTGCCCTATAAAAGTAAAAAACAGTGATGTTAAGAGAAAGGTTTTGAAATGTTCAAGGTCTTAGCCAATGATTGTTTTAAAACAAATGTAGGTTTAACAGACTTCCATTACTGGCTTCACCTTTCAGACCCAGAAGTCACCTCCGTTATTTATACTGTCTATGGTTGAGGCTTCAAAATGCAAACTTAAAACAAAAATAGAAGATATCTTAATGGGTAGATTCATCTCTTATTTGTAAGTTTAATAATTACAACAATACAATACAACAATCTTACTGTATTGATCATAATTTATATATATATATATATATATATATATATATATATATATATATATATATATGTGTGTGTGTGTGTGCGTGTGTGTGTGTGTGTGTATATATATATATATATACACACACACACACACACACACACATATATATATATATATATATATATATATATATATATATATATATATATATATATATATATATATATATATATATATGTCTGGAAGTACCCTATCTCCTCCTTAAATCACCACAAACAGTTGCCTCAAAGCACTTTATATTGTAAGGTAAAGACCATGCAATAATTACAGAGAACGTCCAACAATCAAAACAACCTCCCATGAGCAAGCACTTGGTCACAGTGGGATGGAAAAACTTCCTTTCAATAGGAAGACACCTCCGGCACAACCAGGCTCAGGGAGTGGCGGTCAGACAGGAAAGGGTTTTCAGGGAATACTGTTAAACATTCAGTTTCTATGCCATATGTCAGGACAAGATCAAGAGTGTGATTAAAGTGGTGGGTGGGCTCATTGACATTTTGAGAGAAGCCAGCTGAATCTAATAATAGATTAAATGCAGTGTTGAGGCTGTCATTTTTAGAATCTATATGGATGTTAAAATTCAATTCAATTCAATTCAATTCAATTTTATTTATATAGCGCCAAATCACAACAAACAGTCGCCTCAAGGCGCTTTGTATTGTGGGTAAAGATCCTACAATAACACAGAGAAAACCCAACAGTCAAAACGACCCCCTATGAGCAAGCACTTGGCGACGGTGGGAAGGAAAAACTCCCTTTTAACAGGAAGAAACCTCCAGCAGAACCAGGCTCAGGGAGGGGCAGTCATCTGCTGCGACCGGTTGGGGCTGAGTGGAGAGAGACAGGACAAAAGACATGCTGTGGAAGAGAGCCAGAGATTAATAATAATGATTAAGTACAGAGTGAAGTATAAACAAGTAAATAAAGGTGAATGAGAAGAAACAGTGCATTATGGGACCCCCCTCAGCAGCCTAGGCCTATAGCAGCATAACTAAGGGGTGGTTCAGGGTCGTCTGATCCAGCCCTAACTATAAGCTTGATCATAAAGGAAAGTTTTAAGCCTAATTTTGAAAATAGAGAGGGTGTCTGTCTCCCGAATCCAAGCTGGGAGCTGGTTCCACAGATGAGGGGCCTGAAAGCTGAAGGCTCTGCCTCCCATTCTACTTTTAAGTATCCTAGGAACCACAAGTAAGCCAGCAGTCTGAGAACGAAGTGCTCTATTGGGGTGATACGGTACTATGAGGTCTTTGAGATAAGATGGGGCCTGATTATTCAAGACCTTGTATGTTAGGAGAAGGATTTTAAATTCTATTCTGGATTTAACAGGGAGCCAATGAAGAGCAGCCAATATGGGAGAAATATGCTCTCTCTTTCTAGTCCCTGTCAGTACTCTAGCTGCAGCATTTTGGATCAGCTGAAGGCTTTTCAGGGAATTTTTAGGACAGCCTGATAATAATGAATTACAGTAGTCCAGCCTAGAAGTAATAAATGCATGGATTAACTTTTCAGCGTCAATCTGAGAAAGGATGTTTCTAATTTTATAAATATTGTGCAGATGTAAAAAAGCCGTCCTACATATCTGTTTAATATGTGCATTGAAGGACATATCCTTGTCAAAAATGACTCCAAGATTTCTCACAGTGTTACTGGAGGCCAAAGTAATGCCATCCAGAGTAAGTATCTGGTTTGACACTGTGCTTCTAAGATTTGTGGGGCCGAGTACAAGAACTTCAGTTTTATCTGAATTTAGTAGCAGGAAATTAGAGGTCATCCAGGCCTTTATGTCTTTAAGACATTCCTGCAGTTTAACTAACTGATGTGTGTCATCTGGCTTCATGGATAGATAAAGCTGAGTATCATCTGCATAACAATGGAAATTGATGCAATGCTTTCTAATAATACTGCCTAAGGGAAGCATGTACAATGTAAATAAAATTGGACCTAGCACAGAACCCTGTGGGACTCCATAATTAACCTTAGTGTGTGAAGACGACTCCCCATTTACATGAACAAATTGGAGTCTATTTGATAAATATGATTCAAACCACTGCAGTGCAGTACCTTTAATACCTATGGCATGCTCTAATCTCTGTAATAAAATGTTATGATCAACAGTATCAAAAGCTGCACTGAGGTCCAACAGGACAAGCACAGAGATGAGTCCACTGTCAGAGGCTGTAAGAAGATCATTTGTAACCTTCACTAATGCTGTTTCTGTACTGTAATGAATTCTGAAACCTGACTGAAACTCTTCAAATAAACCGTTCCTCTGCAGATGATCAGTTAGCTGTTTTACAACTAGAATCTAAAATCACCTACTATAATTATTTTATCTGAACTGAGCAGTAAATCAGATTAAAAGTCTGAGAAATCAGACAGAAACTCTGAATAAGGGCCAGGTGAATGATAGATAATAACAAATAAAACTGTTTTTTGAGTTTTCCACTTAGGGTGGACAAGGCTAAGAATCAGGCTTTCAAATGAATTAAAACTCTGTCTGGGTCTTCAGTTAATTAATAAGCTAGAGTGGAAGATTGCTGCTACTCCTCCTCCTCAACCTTTGCTTCAAGGATTCTGACAGTTAGTGTGGCTCGGGGGTGTTGATTCATTTAAACTAACATATTCATCTTGCCGCCAAATGGTGTAAACAGGTGTCTTTACTGCAGACGTGAATTATTATTTTAACAAATCTACATTTAGCCTTAGCCAGCAGTTTCAGAGTTCCTTCTGTGTCGCCTGCTCTGGCCACTGGAAGACAATCAACTATGGTTGCTGGTGTTGCTAGCTTCACATTTCTATAAATAGAGTCACTAATAACCAGTGGGTGTGTCGCCAAGTGGGAAATGTGAATGGGTTGGTGGTGTACCAGGGGCTTCAGGCACACTGTTGTTCTGTTTGTCAATGCACATATTAAGCAAATGTGTGCTTCAGAGTGTTGCTGAAAAGCTAATTCATAAATTTATTACTTCTAGGCTGGACTATTGCAAGTTATTATTATCAGGCTGTCCTGAAACCTTCCTGAAAAGCCTTCAGCTGTTCCATTCAGTGGTTAGTTCCATGACAACTGTTCCTACAAAGTTGAAAGCATAGACAATGTCAAAATGTCTTGATACACTGAAACATTAACATTTCCCTTCACTGGAACTAACGCCAACCAAGGCCTACCCCAGAAAAACAATACCATAGCATTATCCCTTCTCCACCACACTTTACAGGTAGTACTCTGGCAGGTAATGTTCTCCTGGCATTTGACAAACCCAGACTCGTCCATCATACTGCCAGAGAGAGAGAGACATGATTAATCACTCTACAGAGTACTGTAGTGATTCTGTTTGTTAGCGTTAGATATCGTTTGGTCAGGATGTTCTCTGATTTCCCACTGTTCGACTGTTACCTGAAGGTGTATGTGTGTGTGAAGGAGGGCACGAGTGAGAGAGAGAGCGGAGTCCGTTGTTGTTGCTCTGTGTTCTTTTTTGGCGTGGTTGCGGCCCACAGTAACCTGTTTGCGTCTTTAATAAAGGAAGGAACATTTGCTGGCAACATCTTGTTCTTTTTTATGTCCTGACGGTCGTTACAGTACGTTTCCACTGCTCCAGAGTCTAGTGGTTGATGCTTTACACCACTCCATCTCATGCTTGCCATTGTTCTTCATGATGTAAGGTTTACGTCTAGCTGCTAAGCCATGGAAACCCATGCCATGACCCTCCTGGCACAGAGTTTGTTACTTCCAGAGGAGGTTTGGAACTACACACTATGTGCCTTGCATCAGTGATGCTGCTCTCTAACTTTACATGGTCTGACACTTCTTGTCTAAGTTGCTGTGGTTACTTCCACTTATAGTTCACAGTGGAATATCTAGGAGGGAAGAGATTTTACAAAATGACTTGTTGCACAGGTGGCATGCTATTACAGTACCACGCTTGAATTCAGTAAGCTTCTTTGGAACAGCCCACTCTTTTGCGAATGTTTGTAAAGGCCAACTGCATGGCTAGGTGCATGGTTTTATACACCTATGGCAATAGAATGAAAATACCTGAATTTAAAGATTAAGAGGTGTGATCCAATCCTTTTGTCCATTTCTAATAGTCACTTCACACCATTAGGAGCCTTGTTAACCAAAACTAACCATGTGACCCTAACCAAACTGAATGACGTTCAACACAGCCAGGCTTTCTTTGTATTAGCTGGCTCAACAAAACCTAGAACCCCAGTTAGAAATTACGGGTATCACAACAGTGATGGTAAACTCTGTTAAGCCAGGCTTTCTGCTTCAGACTCTGTACATGCTCACATAAAAATAGGCATATTGTGGGTCATGTGACTCTTCTTCCACCAAAATGTATCCCTATGAGTGCCGCCTACTCCAGTCTTGGGATTGAGCACCCAGAGCAGTAAAATAAATATTTTATTCCAGTTAATGATTTTATCATTGAGTGCACTCTCAGTGCTCTCTCAGTGCTGCTGTTTACTTCATTGGTGAAACTTTAAACTAGACCCATTTAGACTTAAAATGTTACTGTCCCACAGCCTAATAAAGGAGGCATGGCCGTTGCTGTCGTCTGTTGACAGATCACAGTAAAATTAATTTCACTGACTGAACAGGAATTCTTGGTGTTTTCTGTTCTCAGCAGCTGCAGTTTCAGCAGTATAAAACAGACCTAGCAGCAGATTAGAATACAACAACAAGTCTACATTCTCGTGACAATGCATCGCTTCATTCAGTGGTCACAGTAAGTTACAGCTTAACAACTTGCACATATAACATTTATTTGCCCAGCAGAGAATCTATATTGCACTTAAAACATGCTATAAATAAAACGATCAATGAGAACGTGGCACTTCCACACAATTTGAAACTGAAGCTCTGAACATAACCTGCTCATAATGTGCTCAGCGTAAGTTACCATTTTACCATTTTAGCCAGTTTCAAAAAAGAGAAAAAAAAGCCACTTTCATGACAGAAAACTGACTAAGCTCGACATAGATCGCTAACCCATTGATCTGGCTTCGTAGTGCACCCCTCAGGTCTGTCGTAGACAATGTTTGGGTAAAATGCTTTCCAGAGTAACACATACTAAGCATGCTGAATTCAGTTTACATTAAATTCATATTAATATTGCTGTTAAAACAATTATTGTTATTTGCTTTACAAAAGTTCTAGAACGTAAGTTCTTGAATTTCTGTACAATTTTTAAAAGTAGCAATTCTTTGAAGTACTCTTGAGGCTGGTTCTCTGTCCGCTTTGTGTTCATATTCAAAACACTAAAAGAAAGATTGCGTGTGTTTTTTCATCATGATTATTGCCTCTGTGCAGGTCTGTAGTTTATATTGGTAACTGTTAATTATGTGACAGTGCAGCTCAGAAAAACCTGAAATTGTGTAACGACAGAGTGCAGAAGGACGCTCAAATGTTGATAAAGTTCTACAATAGGCAGATTAATAGTATCAGCAGGATTTGATTTTTCATTAATCCAGCTGTCTTTGTTCACTGACTTTAGAGGAGGAGGAGGACATGAGAGAGGCTTTGTGAGCCATTCATGGTTCATAGGAAAACAATACAGCAGAGAAGTGTTAATGCAGGAAGTCGACTGACAACAGGCGCCTTGCATTTGCACACATACAGAAACCTGGCTCTCAAGAGCCCACCAAATTGCGTGTGGTGTATTATTGATGAGAATGATCCTCCTCTTTCCCCCTCCAAGTTCTTCCATCTCTATCTGCCTCTCTCTCTCTCTCTCAGCCTGCCTTTCTGTTGATTGTAAATATGTGTGGATGTACTTGTACACTACAGCTGTGGCAGAAACTTGCAGCAACTACATAATGACTGCCTGATCTCTCTGGGTCTGTGACGGGCCTATGATTAAATGTTTGAGTCCTCTGTCCTTGTCTCCCAACGAGGGCACACATGTGGATGTTGACACACATGTAACTGTCACTTCTGTTTGCTCAGCTCTGCCACTGTTGCTTGGCCTGGTATTAGACTAAGGAGTGGTGATTGGCTGGTTGTACCACATGACTGGAATGTGATTTGTTGCTCAACCCTGATGTCTTCTCTGTGCCAGTTAAGTGTCAGCTTATCTCAGCAGCACAAAGCAGCCTGATGAAGGCTATAGCTGTGCACATGGGCAGTCAGCAAAAATCACACTTTGAGTGCGTAATTTGCCAGGCCATCATTGCCTCTCTTTCTTTGTGTGTGTCTGTGTTCGCTTACTGCCCATGTCTGTTTTCCACCAGGCTCCAGGCTCTCAGTGTAGAACAGAAAAACACAGAGAAAAAGTTCAAACAGAAGAAACCTAAGGTGACACAAGAAGTTGCCTGGCTCCATGTCTGCCCCTGCTCCAGCCAATCGGAGGTCTACGTCGGTCTCTCGCCGGTAAGTAAGGACCTGTTTTTGATACCAGTGTTCACCTGTAATAATTGTGGGCTTTCCGTGCAGTGCAAGGTAACCATGGTTCGACAAACCTGCAGGGGGTAAGTTTGTCATGTTTCTCAGAGTAGGAAATATATCGAAGCCCTGAGAGATAAGAGGAAATAAATTGTGGTGATTCATTTTCAAAGTTAAATATTTTTCTGTCTGTAAAATAAGAATGAAAAAAAAAAGACTTTTAACAACATAATTTTTCTTTTTTGGAACATTTTGATGTCTTTTTTGTTTTTTCATCTATGATAAACTAGTAACTTCTTGTAACACTTACCGGTGGCAGTTCATAAAGAGATCAAATTAATATTGAGAAGAACTGAGTTCAAGCCCTTGTTCAAGCAATACGTAACTGAACGAAGTAGATGTAACATAACC
>JAMQGT020002542.1:0-18891 GCA_024447675.2 Pterophyllum scalare
TGAGCAGTGCACTATAGAAATACAAAGCTATAAGGTTATTTCACATGAAGTGCCAGTTCTCGTAAAGGCCGCTTGAGACTGGCTTCAAATGTGGTTACATTCCCACTGACTCCCATATTAAAATGTGCAACTTTACAACAGAAAGAAAAATGTTTACAGACTGGTGCAAATAAGATCTGTGCCTCTATAACTAATTTTCCCCTTCATGGCAGCTTAAATTGCATAAAGGAATAAAGTCAGCATAAGGAGCGTGGCAGCTTTGAACAACGAGTGGAGGCACATACAGATGCAGCTAATTGGGAGCTTTCTCGATGCAAATGTCTGACAAATAATAAGGCTTGCTGTTAATAAGAAGTCCGTGCTGTGCCATTAATTAGCCATATATTCTATCGATGCATCATTAAAACCAAGCTATCAGCCATTAGCCGAGAACTTATCACTCAAACCTGACACAAATCAATGTGTGAAACTCAATATTATGACTTTGGGAAATCTATGAAGTTATGAGTCAGCCTCCAGAGCCTCTGATTGGGTTGTATTTTTAGGGGGTGAAGTTGATCCATAACCTATCATGAGGCATAATTGGTTGGTTTATGCACAGGGAGTGACTCAAAGGCACAGTGTGGCCAGAGCCAATGAATACTATGGCTCTGATATGCAAGGTAATGTCCTTTACAGCTTTCAGAATTTTTTGGGTGTTGTATGGTATTGCAACTCTAAGATCTAGTTCTAGATGTGTAGCCTTTTCTGCTGCTCACTGGAGCAAAGGTGCTACACCTTAAATATGGTTATGGCCCAGGTAGAAGGTAAACACTTATTTATTTTAATTGGTTCTTTTGTTTTGTTTTGTTTTAAATATGAGATCATGCAAATAATAAATTAGAAAAAGAAATACAAATCAAAGTGAGTTGGCAAGTGTACAGGACAGAATGCAAGCTACGATCATCGCACAAGCAATCTGAGTAAGAGATTTAACTGTGATCAGAATAAATGAGCTGCCTCTGAAAAGGACCTTTCCTTTTTCTCTCAGTCTGGCTCTCCCTGATAATCATACCAAATATTCTCCCAGCCTGTTTTTCAGTGCCGAATCTGTGTGTGTGTGTGTCATTTTTTTTAGCTCTGTTACAGAGCAGGACACTGACACAGGCAGCAGGCAAAAGGGGAACAAAACTGTCATCACACTGCCACTATAATTCACAACAATAATGGGTAATTTATCCAGGCTCATTTACCAGGGTGATTTACTAATTGAACCTGGTTGGAAAATTGGTTGGGAGCAAAAGAAAAAAAAAGAAAAAAAGAAAAAAGAAAATAATAATCACACAGAATGATAGGGTAAAGCGTCAGAGCGGGCTACCGCTAAATGACTGATTAATTACAGATTAAATATAGTTTAATTGATTTTACCTGATGCCAAACTTTGGGGCCCAGGTGTTTAGTGTGTCAAGTTCTCAGATTTAAAATCCTGTTCAGTCAGATGATTTTGGATCATTTTAGCAACCTGTCAACAAGCAAATGTACCCATCACCTTGCCACAGCAGTGCACTCTTACGCAGCACAACCACACACACGCTTCTTTTCTTCTCTGTCTCCTCCATTTAGTATTTTCAAGTAGAAATCTCACACTCAGCAGGTGCACACATTCATCTAAATCAACAGTGTACACCAAGTGAGCTTGCAGCTTGTACAGTGAAGCCGGCTATCTGGCAAGCATAAGCATTGAAAGAATATGGTGTGGGAGAAAGAGATCGCCCTGCGCAGTGTCTCTCTGCCTGCCCTGTGCTTATCGGTGGCAGGGAGCTGGTAGCAGGCAATGGTGGCCCGTCACGGCTCTTTGGGCTGCCAGGAGATGGCCATTATCGCTGGCACTCCATTGCTGTGTGAGCCACTATCTCCACTCCACAAGGTTCCTCTTTATGTGGTGAGGGACATTTCTCCAAAGAGTGTGCACATGCAGCGCGCGTGAGGAGAGGAAGGCATCAAGGATCGAAGCTTCCCTCCATACGAGCAGATCTCAACACAGAGATCAATACAGGCTGAGAAAGGAAAGGAGGGGACGTGAAAGCTTTTTACTGGTCAGAGGGCTGCAAACACTTTCCACTGTGTCCTGGACTTTGACTCAACCGGGTGCTAAGTAATGAAGTTTAGATCCAGGTCCATGCTGAATGGTTCATAATAACTCAAGACCATATTGAAAGGCTATTCAAGAAGACCATGAGTCCATCATAAAGCAGGTAATGTTTACTTTAAGTGCCATCTTAGGTCATTCCCACAGCTCATGTTTCAGTGGGCTGATGCAGAATAAAGTTACACTAGGTAGAATTTAGGCCAGGCTCTGGGCTCATTGCCCCCTTTAAATGTAAAATTGGGGAGTCCCCCTCAGGAAAGAGATGAATGATGGGGTGGCGGAGGGGTTGAAACAACAGGCAGCACTAGAGGGCAGCAGCCACACTGACATTTCAGAAAAACAGATGGGATATTTTGCAGCTTAAACACACTGGAAAATTGTGAAGGCGTGCTGGGTATGACATGAGGAGAATGAGGCGTGTTAGGCCTCAGTCACACTGGCCTAGAAACTGTTCAATGAACCCCTGGCAACCTCCAGTCACTAGGGAAAACAGTGAATCCCACTGACCAGGTAGCAAGTGTTTGGTGGAGGTTGCTTGCTGTACCTGGGTGAAATTGGTCGCAAAGAGGGTGCTGCACCAAAAACCTCCTTGTGATTCTTTTGGTTGTCAGCAGATTGCTCCAACTGCCTGTAGTTTGCATGAAAAATGCCCACTTGTCTGCAGGCACTTGCTAACTAACCACTGAGTGGTAATAAAACCTCAAAAAGCCATCTTCCTTTAAAATGAAAGTTGTCCCATTACTGATGAAACTACCAAGATACACAAGATTCAACTTTTAATTTTTAATTATTTTTTTTTACAGTGGGTGTGTATTTGCAGGAAAGTTGGCATCTTCCAAACAAATTTCAGGTAACCGCCACAGTCTGCTAGTGACCAAAGCAATCGCAAGGAGGTTTTTTCAGTGCAGTATCGTGTACCTTGTTATAATCAATTTCAGCTAGTGACAGAAAGCAATGTACTGCAACCACTTTGCAACTGGTCAGGGACTACACATTTTTCCCTAATAATCTGTGGTTACTGATCACTAGGCATTAACATTCAATTTCACAACCACTCCCACCAACCTCCCACTACCCCTTGCAACCAGTCAGGGAATTTTACTTTTCCTTATGGACTAAAAATGATCAGGTGGTCATCAACTCTCTCTAGGCCTGTGTGACTGGAGCCTTTGTACCTTGGCTAAACTAGCTCACAGGCTTCCCGCGATTTTGGCATGCTAACTTGATAAATGCATTATGAAACCCAAACTACAGATAAGACCGCAAATATCTTAGTTTTGCCTAAAATTACAGATAGTGCAATGACTATCTAACGAGTGTAATGGCAATCTGTTGAGCAGTTCTTGAGATGTTTAAGTAAAACCATAACTTTATAATATCTAAGGGGATTGCAGAAAAAGAAGTCAATGAAACAAAGCCAGAAGGAGTCAACCACTACGAAATATAGATATTCAAGTTTGTGCTGATCTGCTGTGCAAGCGGCAGAGAAAGTTCACTGGGTGAGTGACCTGCTTGTGATACTAGATGAAAAGATCCCCAGATAAAAGGGCACCTTTAAATGGGTATCGTTACCTTCGTTATTCAATGTAATAATATTCAATCCTGCAGCTGCAGAAATACTTCATGTACGGCTAAGATATGAATAATGCTTAAAGGCTCATTTGATCCTCTAGAATCCAATATTAGAACGGCATGTTAAGACACTAACGCACAACAAATTACAAATGACAACAGCTTTTCCGTGCCTTACCCTGAACTAAACAGAAATAAGAACGGGATGTTTTTTGCCACGAGTTTTCCCCGGTTGCTTGTTTTACAGATATATCCTTCACAAAAAGTGATGTAGTAAATATGCAAAGCATTCTGCTCTGACTTCAGTGAAGAAAGATAGCCATAAGCTCAGCAGAAAATTCTACTACAGCCAGCGTGAATATAATCATATTTATTTCATTTTGTGACTGTTCTCTGACTCTCCTGATACAAAACTAAGGTGTATTAATGCAGTCACCAGCCACTGTGCAATCCCCACAGACCAATCATGTTTGCATCCTCAGGCTAGGAGATAATTACAGTAGCAGAGCTGACACTAAACTCCCAAGCACTGCTTTATACACAAGCACACCCATAAGGGCAGAGAAAATTTAGGGATGTGGGTGCAACAACCACTTTGTTCATCAAACAGCCGCTTTAAAGTGGCCACAAGTTGCCCTCATTGTTGTGGTTAATTTTAGATTTGAGTTAAGTGCATTCTCTAATTTCTGCTTGGCTGCAACACAAAGTGAGTTTTGTTGTAAACCTTAAACAACTTAGTTATACTGACTGCGTCATCCTTTCTTCTAATTTAACCCCTAAAAACAAGGCTGGTTCCACCTCTGGTGGTCCAAACCAAAGAGTGTGTGTGTGTGTGTGGGGGGAGGGTATTGGTGGGCAAATCCAGATTTGGTGGAAGCAAACAAAAAAAAATCCCTACACAAATCTTTGCGTCGTACAAGCACGTATGTGGTGAATCCTGGATAATCTCCCCGCGTGGTGCAGAATATGTAATCGGTCATGTGAACTGATCTATAGAAAAACAAAGCTTCTGCAGGTGAACTGCCAGCTGTAACATGAACACTAAGCAATGCAAAGACTCAAAGTATAATAAAAGCCACCCAAAAAGATACAATTTGAAGTTGTGTTTCTCATTATGAGCTCATTCACTTGAGGCCACTCACGCTGAAAGCTAGGGATGCGCTTGCGTGATCAACTGAGAAGCCCATTTGCCAAAAAATGCAAAAGCAAAGCTTACACTGTACCCTTCCCTCTGGAAATTTACGTCGCCGTAGTCATTCGTAGCACCTGGCTATGGCATCAATTCCCTACGGTTTGCTAATTAGCAAAACTCAATTGTCAAGTGAGCATCTGATTAGCAGGAGAGGAAGCCTGTAAACAAAGTGTCACTTTGCCCCGATATTCCCTCATGCCTCACTTGCATTGTTGCTTTCCCTAATCAGCTGCTTCCAAAAGTGTGGGGTTATTAATGTTACGCTAATCTCTGTGCCCCGGTGTGAAATAGGACAGGAGGGGACAGATTTCTGCTCTCTTTTTTTTCCATTGTGCTGTTGTACTTTTTCACCCCGCATGCTTTTGTTTAGGCGTTCGCATTAATTTTGCATAAACCCTCCGCTTTCCTCACCTCGACAGCAGCCTAATGCAGGTGCTGCTATTTAGGCCAAAGATCAGCTATGTTCCACGTAAACCTTTAAAAGTCAAATATGTCAGTGAGCAGGTTATGTGTGTGTGCTTGCAGAGATTAGGAAGTAGGTGTTAATGGGATGAGAGTGTGCCGATTGTTTGCACCGTTTCCAGCTGTGTGCCAAGACTGTGGAGCTGCGTTACGTGACATTGCTCGGGAAAAAATATTTGCAAGGAAGGGGATTGTCAAATAAATAAATAAAAGTCACGACAGCACAGCTTGTTCCTGTCAGTGAATGTGTCACATACTGTCCTATAAATCATTTTAAAAAAAAAGAGCTGGGTACAGTGCATATGTGTGACTGGATGAGCATGATTTGTCAATATTACTTTAACAATTTATAGCACTTCAGTTGAGATTTTTAGCCAGTTACTTGATCAACATGCGTTGATGAGTGTGGCTCTTCTCTAGATTCATCAATGCAAAGAGATTTAGCTGCACCGGCACAAAAATCGCAGATCAGACCCAATTTCAGCTTGATATTTTGGGAAATTGATGCAGCTGCCAGTAAACAATCTTTCCAGATCTCTCCACATCCCTGCCTCTGCGTGCAATCCCTTACCCAATCATAAACCAGCTCCCAGCCGTCCGAAACATGAATGCAAATAAATGCGCATTCAATCTTGACACTCCATTAGAAGTCTTCAAAACACAAATCATGAAAGATGCTGACATCTACGGTGGCATCTCGCATGCAGTGCTACTGTAGCAATAGCAGCTGATGCGAATGGGCCAATTCCATCTGAATATTAAGTTCAGACACATGACACTGATGCAAGTAAACAATAGCTGAATTCTGGAGCTTCCTAAAAAGTGTTAAAAAGCTTTTAAAAAAAAAAAAAAAGCTTATTGCTGCCTGTGATTAATCTTGATTTTAATATAAAATTGAACTGAAAACTGAGGGCATGGCTGAATGACTCACTGAATGGCCATTATCAGTTGTCAACTGACGGTCACCAGATCACCAGGAAGTGCCCTTTATCTACTAGTAGGCTCAGAAAGCAGTTACCATCCATTATACTCAGTGATAAACAGAGAACAGCCCACACAGTAAAGCCCTAGAGGTCATTTGGTAAGCTGGAAAAAAGAGCCCTGTCATGTGCTTTATGTTGTGAAAGGGTGGTGTTTTAATCCGCACTCTTTTCCTGCACCTAAAAGTAAATAATGAGTAGAAACTAAATTTAATTACTGAACCACCTACGCATTACACCTAAAGAAGCTGCTCGGCTATGGAAACCCACGCCATGAAGCTCCCAGCGCACGATTGTTGTGCTGATGTTAATGCCAGAGGAGGTTTGAATTTCTGCAGTTATTGAGCGCTGATGACTTTTATGCACTATGCATCTCATAACTTGGAGAACCCACTCTGTAACTTTATGGTGGCTGAGTTATTGTGGTTCCTGAACGCTTCCACTGTGCAATAATACCACTTACAGTGGATGGAGGAAAGAAATTTCATGAACCGATTGTTACAGTACCCCACGTGAACTCAGTGAGCTCTTTAGAACGACCCATTCTTCCTCAAATATTTGTGAAGGCAGACTGCCACTTACTGCAGATGCGTAGGGGATCTAAAATTCATAACAATTTCATGGGCTGATAATATTAGACTGGATTGGCTGACAACAAATTTATCTGTATTGCATTTGTTTCAAATTGAGGACAGCGGCTGGATCTGGAACTGTCTCAGAGCAGCTATCTGTACCAAATCTGAGAAAATTTCACAGAGCTCACAAACTTTGATGAACACGAGCACTTCTAAGGATTCATTATCATTTCCTGTGTTTCCAGCAAAAGTTGAGATTTCCCTTTATTGCCTTGCTATTGTGATTCAAAAGCCGTGATGAGCCAACAGAGCACAGACAGTTTCTTTATCTGGTGCGAACACACATTCTCTTTTTTTTCCCCACCAAAACTGGAAGTAAATGACCCATCTATTCCACTCTAGCATAAAAAAATCATATTCTGTTTCAGAGTCAGACCCTGTCATCAATCTTTTCCTGTTAGATAGACAGCTGATTAACTGGGTATAAATCATGGCACATTAAGAGTCATTATAAACTTATCAAATACCAGACCATGTGACCTCCAAAAAGGCCACTGAAAACAAAGAGGATTAGAGAAGTGAGAAGGGGAAAGCAGCATATTCAGCAATTGTGGAATGAGATAATGAAATCACTCGCTAATAGAGCTGTAATCGGGCGTGCGTTGACGCCAAAACTCACGTAACTGTGTCAGTGCCCACTCTTGCAGCGTGTTTGATGTTGTCAGACAGCGAGGCAGAGCATGCACGCCTGGCTGTGCTTGGAGTGAACGTCTGTGTGTGTGTGTGTGTGTGTGTGTGTGTGAAAAGAGGGGAGGAACTGGGTGTCAGGGGACAGGAGGGAGGAGGATACGAAGGCAAAGGGGAAGGCAGCAATCAAGGCTCAATCTGCACATCCTCTGGCCCCAATTAGTGTATGAGGAGTATAATAAGCGGCGGCTGACACCTCCCAGCGGAAAATGACATAAACAAAGAGGCATGTGCGAAACAGAGGAGGAGAGGGAGAGAAGTGTTGTGGCGATGGAGGGAAAAAGGAAAGAAAGGAGGGCGGGGGGGGAATCAATTCTCAGCTTTGCGCCTCAGGCCACGGCGTGTCATCACATCTGTATCAAACCTGTCAGAAGCTCTCGGTCTACCTGTTGGCTGAGCGAGCAACTGCTCGGGAAGAAGAGAGGAAAGTGGCAGTTGGTGAGAAAGAGAAAACAGAGGAGGAGGGGGAAACAAGAGGGAAGAGATCCGGAGGTGGTCGAAGGGGAAGAGGATGAGGGGAGCAGAGGGCAAGAGGGGTGGATGACGCTGCCAATTGTTTGCAATTTTTCTCTATAGAAGCGGGTTTACCAGTGTGAATCAGCAGCATAGCTGCATTTAAAGGAAGAGGATGCATTTTAGAACTGAGTAAGACTGAGTTAAAGTTTCTATAAGAGTAAGAAGCACATAAATGCTTTAAAACAGCAAAATAAAATAGCCAGGGTTGGAGGGGTTAGCGCTAGCTGCTTTTTATAACTACAAAGGAAAAACCACAATTTCAAAGCACACCTGTGTTGTAAATTTGTAAAGCACCCTAATGCAAATGACACATCATCACTTCTTCTTTGGAATCTACTATAAGATGGAGGCAGTTTTAATAGTCCATGTGCTGGACCTACATGGACACGGCGCATGCAAATTTTTAGTCATCTTTACACCAATCCAATAAATAGTTTTGCTTCTCTCAGAGGCGATGGTTTCCAAGTGTCTCCGTTGCTGTCTTGGCACTGCAATAGCACTGGCCAACTTCTCTTGAGAGATGATGCACTTGGGCTGCCATAAGAGAGGGTGAGGGTTCCTCTTTCTTTCTTTTTTTTTTTAGCTGGTGTGCCATCTGCACTGGTGGTTTGGTGTGCCTTGCATCGCACAGAGAAAATGATCCATTTTCTCCCTCACAGATTTTTTTTTCTTATCCCCCTTGCTGTCAATCAGGGCTTTATGTGTGTCACACTCTCATAACTCCCACCATCCTGCAACTGTGCAAACAGACTTTGATAGTATTTTGTACTAAGGGTTTTTCGGGGTAGAGACATTGCTTGTATGGGTGCATACACAGTACCAATACAACACATTAACAATTCAATCTTAACCTGTTGTGCAGTTGTGTCCTATGATATGAATGTGTGTGGTTGTAACAGTTGGACTTGCCTTATATCATACCATTTGGGAATCACTGATATAGGTGATGGGAGGGGATAAATGAACACAACTTTTACTGTCAAAGTTAGAAGAGTTTTTAGTATTTTATATAAAGAATTTGTTTGTTTGTTTTTCCCACACCAATTACAGGTCTGTAAAATCACGTCAGGGTTCTACATAACCCTGATGAAGCAGCTTTGAAGTTTGAAATGAATATTTAAAATTTTTGGAGCTCTAAAGTTCCTTTTTTTTGCTTGCTTACCTGTGTAAACACAATACTCCATCAGGGTTTTTGTGCTACATCCTTATCTAGGAAACTCTCCTGTCCTAATGACAGAGCTTCTTACAGCTGAGTTACAAAGTCAGCGCAAACGTGCGCGAGTACGTGCAGGTGTATATGATGCGGTTCCAACCAGACCGATTTATCAATCAGCTCTTTGCTTCAAGCCTCCCACTGAGCGAGCGTAACTACAGCACAGCCGAGCACTTTCACAAAATCTTTGTCTCTATCACACCGCGTCTCCTCCTTCTGTTCACACACAAGCCAACACACCAGTGAGATGTTATTTTTCATCTCGCTCACTCTGCTGGAATACTCCCTTGGGCAATTTGTTGACTTCTCTTTTCCGCATTGAATTTGACAACTTCACAGCCAGATGTTGAAGACAAGATCATCTTTTAATTAACCTGGGACAAACTGGTATTTCCTCCTTGCCTCTCCTTCCTAGCAGTGCTTGGCTAAGTACACATACTGCCAAAGGAAAAAAAAAAAAAAATCATCCCAAAACAAACCAGACAGAACTACAACAGAGTTTAGCAAGATATGTGAGTTAACCTTTAATTAACCCACATTAATCTACGCCGGCATAAAAGCAAATTTTGCAAATTGCCTGCTGTCTCTCATGTGATCCACGCAGCTGCATCAGAATAACAAGGTACGTCAAAAAGCATTTGGATATGGAAGACGCGGCATGTTTTTCCTCCTCTTCCAAAAACAGTGGTCTAAAGCTCTGCCCACAGCGCATCGCTTTGTAGCTCATAAATAGGCTGCAAGTGGATATAGGGTACCTTGTATATTTTGCTTAGGTAACCATCTAATGTACCATTTAGCAGCGGGTCAGTCAACTCTGTCCTGAACTTCTGTTGTCGTCACGTCAATCATATGCCTCAAAGCTGACACTCATTTAACTTTGTAATTATGTATTACTGTGTTTATTACTTATCTGGAGTAAATAGAAGATAGAGAGCAAAGTATTTTTCTCAGGGCATGGTGGAGACCAGCAGTCAGATTATCAGACGCCCACAAACACAACTCTGAATTGACTTGATGTACCTTGATGCAACTGATTGTCATATTTTGTCATATTAAGTCACACTGTATCAGCATCCGATTCAATGTATGTACTTTTAAATAAACATAACAACTCAGTGCACTCAATGTAAGCTAAAGACCCTGCAATATTCTAGAGAGAAACCCCACAGTGTCATGTACTGCTGTGGCAGGCAGGGAAGAGGACCCCAGAGCAGGACTCAGGAGGAGTGAATTAAACTTAAGCTTCAGCGTTTATTGCTTGAACAAAGCACATAACCGAGCTGGTCGGGTGCCAGCAGCATCATAGCTCACGTAAGACTTTGACTTGAGTTAACTTAACTTAGCTCGAACATGAGCAGAAGCACGACACGAGCGCCCACAGCAGGAACAGTTGGTGACAATGACGACAGAGACAATGACGAGGACGCGACAACAAGCAGGGGAAACTCAGGACTTAAATTCATGAGGGCTGATGAGGGGAGTGGACACATCTGGGAAACACAGGTGAACAACATAATACTAATCACAAAGGGGAAGTCCCATAACTCACTGGGACAAGACGATTTTCAAAATAAAACAGGAAACAACTAGACAGAGACAGGAACATGAACATCCAACACTGGGAAAAACCAAAACAACACAGCACATGGGACCAGGGACATGGCCAAGGGACAGGACAGACACTGGAGTACTACACAGGGAGCAGAGAATCAATATAACTAACTATAACCAAGAAATACAAAACATTAACCAAACTATAAATCTAAATAAGAAAATAAGGAAGAACAATGAAACAGAACCATAAGGGTGGAAACAAAGCACTGGACATAAGGCCCAGGATCATGACACAATGAGCCAATGATTTCCTTATGAGCAGGCATTTGGTGAATTCCTTTTTAACAGGAAGTAACATCTACAGAACCCAGGTTCAGTGAGTTGGGGATGAGGGGAAAGAAAAGAGAGCTCAGTATGTTTAACTTTATCTGATCTGTATTTCATGTGGTGGTTCTGCCTCACAAAAAAAAAATCCATCCATCCATTCTCTTCTGCTTATCCTTAAATAAATAAAAAGAAAATTCTGGATTTCATGTACAGTTTATCTGCTCAACAGATGACCTCCATTAGTTTAAAAACAATCGTGTTCCCAACTTAAGTAAGCCTGGCATTATAGGGTGCACCTATTTACATTCCCAAATGAAATGTTCTATTACCCACCCAGAGTTCACCACGAGTTAAAATCATTCTGAAATACCACAGATTTTTACATAAACAAACAAAATGAGAAAAGAATTTCCATAGCGGGGGGGGGGGCTGGGTCATGCAGTAGGGATTCATGTGGCAGCTACATGTGTTTATTGTCCAGTGAAAAGAGAGCAGATGTAGCAGTGAGGGAGATGATATCACAGTGATTACCCCACCCGCAGGGATAACTATCTGCAGCAGCCAGGAACACAGAGAGAAAAAGATTTGAGAAAGAGACAAAAACAGGCAGAAATAAGGGGTAGTGAGGTAAAAGAGCTATGGGAATAACAATGCCTGATTGCTAGGCTGATGCATTGCATTTGGTGCTTTTTTCTTTTCCCAAACAATGCATGTATGTCCCAGAAACTCGCAGGAAATAATTCTGGAAACACAGCTCATGACTGATATGCTCTCAAATGATAGCAAGCTGAGATATCAAAGTTTGAATGGCTTTTCACTCCTTTAAAAAAAAAAAACACAAACAAAAAAAAAAACAGCCATTCCTTTATTTCTAGTAAAATTTCAGCAAAAACATGAGAAGCCATCCCAGAATCTGGTTTTTGTTAGGCCATCATTTTGTGTTTTTTGTCATACAGACCAGCTTAGTCTTTTAACTAAATAGTGGGCATCTTATTGTGCATATCCTGTTGCTCAGTCTTAAAATCATTTGTGGCGTCTTCCATTTGGAACTTGGCTTCCTCGCCCTTCTTCGGCAGAGGAGACGTGGCACGGAGCTAGCCATTAGCAGTAGCTAGTGCTGAGCAAACGTAATTAAAGCAGTGGCAGGCTGGCTAATGCTGAGGTTAACACAATCCCTAGCCCCAGTCCCCATGCTAATGTGATGGAATGTTTGTCGAGTTGTCCCTTATCGGCTCGTTAAAGACCCGAGAACCTGCGAGAGCCAAAAGAAAGAGAGACAGAAGGGCAGCTGAGAAGCAAGAGGAGAAAGAAAGCCAAGGAGGGTAAAGGGAGGGCTAACTGCTGAGATGAAAGAAAAGGAGAAAGTCTTGTCAAACATCAATAAAGGAGACAAGAGAAAGTCGAAGCAAAAGTTAAAAAAAAGAAGAAGAAAAAAGCAAAGGAGTGAAGGAGTGTGATTGTATATACTCTGGATAGTAGGAAAGCTCATATTTAAAGATACACACAACATGTATGTTTGCAGTTTTAATATGTACAGCTGTTTGCAGGATATCTCAGCAACTACTTGTCAAAATTTATGTGTAAATTGCTGGTGGGAAGGAAATAATGTTTTTTTTTTGTATTTCTTAATCCCACACAGCTGAAGGTCTGCGGATAAAAGAGTCATTTTCTCAACTTTTGTTCAGGAGCGATTTTCTGTTATACAATAGTAGGTACACCAACTTTGTGGCCGGAACGCCCTTTCCCCATTTCAACACGAGCTCCAAGCCAGGCCAATAAAGGATCGGTTTTCCAGTTTTGATGTGAACGGCAGCTCGACTGGCCTTTACATAGCTGTGACCTTGCATTGATAAATGCAGAATGCCAAGCGTGAGCCAGGCCTTAATGCTCGGCATCAGTGTCTGACCTCGCTAATGCTTTTGTAGCCGAATGGCAGCAAATCCCTGCAGTGCGGTTTTAAAATCCAGTGGAAAGACTTCCAAGAAGAGTGAAAGGTTAGAGAAAGCTGCTTTGGGATGAGTTCACCAACAGTCATAAGGTATTCTGGGGTTTTTTTCTTCAAGTTTCTGCATGCCTACATTGTTCATCTGCTTTATCTTTATCAAGTTCCATGGACATATAATGTTTCTGTTTTAAATGATAGAAAATCTACAATTACAAGTATCCCTCATTTTTTGAGTAATTTCACATATAACTAAAAAAAGACATGAATTTCTAATTTTTGCAAGACCCATCCTTGTACTACAGCCCCACTGACATTCCTTACAGGAGTCATTTTGACGTATAACAGTAGTTAAAGTACTGTTGTAATAAATAACCCTAATAACTTCTATTAAGTGTACCATTAAGCCATGCCAGTCAGCCAGCATTTAAAATGAGTGTTGAGGTGCTCACCTTGATGGAACCAAACATTAATGCTATCTATTGCATGTGTTTATCTCACTCTCCTGCTATAATGTGGGGATGCTAAGTGTTCTGCAGGCTTCCCTCTTGCCTATAGAGAGCAAAGCCTGCACTTCTTTCTTATTCTTTGGAACGAGAAAAAAGTACAGCACTAGTTTTGTGCATTGCCACTTGACCTACTCTGAAACATCACAGTATGCCACTGCAACCCAGCTGCAGAACACTGTGATTTCCTCTATATGACTATGGAAATGGCAAAAGCCATGAAGGCAAGGACTGGATCAGGTCAAGCATGTTCTGCTGGTTGCTAATGGACTACATGGGGACTGGAGCACAGCACTGACCCCCCTGAGAGCAACTATAAAACTTTGATGTGAAGCTAAATGCCCTCTCCCAAATCCCAGTGGAAAAAAGGAAATGTAAAAAATCGTGGTTGCTCAACAAGAGCTAATGCGAGGCTTCAGCATGTCCTTTTTTTTTTTTTACCGGCACATCATCAAGGTGTAGAGTCTTAATATGTTGAGCAGAGACAAATGCATTTGGAGGTCATGCTTATTGCACTGATAATGAAAGGTTCTTGGTGTAAACAAACAGAAAATAATATAAATCAATAAAGCCAAAGCACATTTGTCTTTCCATTCACAACATCTAGTTCCTCAGTAAAATGAAGGGAAAAATCATTGCAGAGAACGCCTCTGCAAAAAGGCATGAGTGTACTATTGCTCAAGGAAATCAAGTTGATGAATGACTCACCATGTTCTGGCCATCTCCTCTTGTTAAAGAGAAAATGATAGGACAGAGAACAGGGACTAAAAAAAAATTTAAAAAAATCACAGTTTGCTGGAGTGCATTTAGAGAAGATGATCTGACTCTAGGTTTTGGTTTTATATTTACACTTTTTGCAGGTGAGGTAAAATTAGCTTCAGTCACAGAGCTTATATCAGCCATCAAAGGTGCTCCTTGACCTTACATACGGCTGTATCTAGAAAATGACGTGCACATGCTAACGGATCCTCTCGTGTTTCAGGGTTTTTTGGTGAAAAAAATGGCCACCAACCCCCCAACAATGTTCATCCAGCAATGATCAAATTTCTGCCTATGAGATAATTGACTCTGTGATCTTTTCTTCTTCTTCCACTTCCGATGATTTGACTCCAAAAGAATCTCACGTACATCTAAATCACCTATCACTCTGGATGAGTAAAGGCACGCCTTACCTTTTGCAGAAGAGGCAAACAGACATGGGAAAGTACAAAGCTGCAAGATTTTCAGCATAAGAAAACAAGAGCAAACTGTTTCTCTGAAGTAATCCCCATAAAGTCGGCAAACTCCTTGGTTCTTCTTTTGTTCAAATATTGATTGCTTTGTGAATCCTGATCCTTTGATGTCTTCATTTCTATAAGATCTGACTGTGTGAACATCAGGGTTTCAGCGTCAATCTGTATTAGCAACAAACCTACCAGTAATATGTGTATAGCAATTATCCTGTTCTCTAAAACTTGATACCATCCTCTAGTCCTGCTGACACAATCCTTTAAACCTGAAGTACTTTCATCTTGTTTCTGAGCTCCAGCAGCTGTCTGGAAGTCTGGATCAAATTACTCTTTATTTCTAATACCACGGTGAAGTAGGTTAATGGCATTAAAAGCACAGGAATCTGTTTCAAAACAAAATCAATAACAGAGGACTGTATAAACCATTTAAGTGTGTTTTTTTTTATTATTTGCTTTTTGCCTGTTGGTTGCTTGTACAGGAATGCATTAAGATGCTGTGGTGATGCTGCTGTGACCTAACCCTAGTTATCTCTCTGACCTGTTCATTATTATGAATTACTCAGGCAGATTATATTTCAGTGCTTACTTATACATACTCTGATGTGGACTGCCTGTGTGGCCTGGTGAGAGCTTACATATCTGAGCCCGCAGCTTCTAGGGATGGGACATTTTCTATTCTGACTTCTGTCAAGCCTGCGTACTGATCTAAAGCTGAATTGATACTGGGTATTGGTCTATACAGACAGGTGCTTAATTTGTTGGACAAAAGATAAAATGTTTGTAGTTTTGTCTCTGTACACCACCACAGTGGATTTTAAATCAAAAGGTGATTGAAGTCCAGACTTTCAGCTTTATTTCGAGGGTATTTAACAAAAAAGTGCCCCATTTCCTGAGGCTCAAAAGTAATTGGACAATTGACCAACCACTAGGTTCACTCTCTAGAGGGTTTACAACACGGTGCAAACCACGGGTTACACTCAAGAACAGGAAGGCCCGATTAGACATTGCCAGATGAAATCAAAAAGCGATGGAACAGTTCTGGAAAAAAAATCCTGGAATGATGAAACCAAGGTGAACTTGTACCAGAATGATGGGAAGAAGAAAGTATGCAAGAGGTGAGAATCCTCTCTCTGTTCATGATGTTTAGTTTAATTTTGAGCCTCAAAAAAAAAAAAAACGGGGGCCTACGTATAAATATGGCTGCAATTCCAAACCAGTTAATGCAATTTTTTTGTTAAACCAATTGAATTCAGACGGACCTAACTATATATGCAGCACTGAGTCCCGAGAGGCTGAGAGGATATTTTTGCACAAATTGTGAATTCAAATATATTCAGTTCGGGTATTACGGTACTTAAAGCGCATTGTTCTCCACTATGCTGCTATATTAGTGCACTTCACAAGTTTTTGTCTAATCTTGCACACGCTGTACAGTAGTATGTGGCTGCGTAAACACTAGTTTCCGACAAGAGGATATAACTTTTATTACTACACTAATGCGACCGCTATCAGCGTCCTCTTCAAGCTCCTCTCATCATATTTCTGACAACCTGATAAAACCAAATACTGAGCGTAATGGAATATTTAGCAGTTCTCTACAGCACGAACCCAACACCTTATCAGAGTGGAAAAGCGGCTTACCAAAGTGGGCTTTCTCACTCAAATAAAGATTCTAGTGACTTAATTTCAGTCTTTCAAAACATTTTTTTTAAAAGTCTCAATTTCTGTTCAGCAGGGTATGTTGAAATTATTCAAAGAGAGATTATTTGAGAGTAAATAAAAATTACATGGATGAAACGGCAAAACGTGATCTGTCAGAAACTGAATGCTTTAGACCATAAGAGTAAGCACTGAAACTCATATATTAGCTCTGTTTTGCTTAATAGTTTTACTTGTTGTGTAATTATTGTGTTGAATAATTATTTTGTGTTTTTTATCTGCACGGCCTAGCCTCTTCCAGGCCGTGCAGGACAGATGTCGCATTTTGATGATGTGCCTTTGATGTACACGTATGTTGGCAACAATACAGATCCTTGCAGCTCCTGACAGGCTTCAGCCATCACAGCTGGGATGTAAAAGGAGAGCGAAAAAGAAAGAGAGAAGGAGGGGGAAAAAAACCACATCAAAATCGAGCTTTACAGGCAATCGCTGGGATTTCTGATGGTTTAGGATTAAGGAGTTATCCCTTTCTGACTGAAAGTGGAAGTTTTGTGATGATGCCAGAGCTGATGGTGGTGACTTGGAGTTAGAAAGAAATTTTTCTCTAACCTGTGAGATTTGGATTGCACCTGGAAGCTCAGCGTGGTTTTATAGCAGCTCCGCCAGGTGTGTTGCATACATCTTAAAGCAACAGATACACATGTACTTGTAGTTTCACGAGCTTGTCCTCTGTCACAAATACCCTTTTTTTTAATTCCCAACTTAGGGAAAATATGGAAGAGAATATATGTAAAAGACACACATCAGGAAGATTATAAGACAGTGGAGAAACAAAAAGATCACTACATCTCTGTAGCTAAATGATTAGTGATTAGTATAATAACTAACCCTTGTGTTAGCTAATCTCAGAGGGTCTTACCCACTTTTTTAATAAGAATACCTTTTCTGTTACAAGTGTATAAATACAGCTTGAGAAATAGTGACTGGCAAATAGCTTTGGTTATGTGTGTTTAATGATATGAAAATTACCCATGAGCTCATGCTGCTTATGCTAATTTCCTTTGTGGAGCTGCTGTAGCCTGGTTATAGCACACTAGTCTGATGAAGGATGTAAGACCCTTCAGGTAAATGCTTAATTGTAAATGCATTAGAATAATGGAGTTTGCTCTAATTATGATCAGGTGATCATTCCAGTGCTGACAGGAATTTTCCTCTTGATTCCTCATTCATCCTACTCATCAGTAGCTCTCACATCTAGTGTGATAAAGATACTGGATAGATTAGTCTTGGACCACCTATGTCCTGATTTAGACTTTTGCAGGGAATCTTTGTAGAACTTTTATACTTATGCTGGCACATTATGTGTTAATTACCATGTGAATGTGTCACAGCTTTGTTAGAAACAAATAAAAAGCTGTGACTTTATTCAAACTGTGTCCCCACTCTTTGTTGTGGTCAGTTTTTTTGGGGTGCAAACATATTTGTGCCTCAAGTTTTTCCACTTCTTTGAACATTCCTTCATGTCCATAGTTTTGATAGTTTCAGTAATCTCCCTCCTGGCTGACATTTGAGAGTTCTTTCATTGATGGTTATTAGTCCTTATATTGAGGCAATGATTGTTATGGTCTCACTGATAAATTAAACAACTGACAAAAAACATTGCCGGAAATGCACAGGAGGAATCAACAGTACTGAACAGGCCAATCACAATAGCTGTGGGCTGCATCAACCCGATGTGTAGTTCTACATTTCTAGGGAAGGGCATGTCAGGTTATGACGTAGGTTACAGTGTAGGCTATGGTATAGGTAACGGCGTAGGTTATGGCGTAGGTTATGGCAGAGGGTTTCAGAGGAGTTTGGGGTTACGATGGAGCTTTGGTGTAGATTTTTCACTAAAGCATTAATCCCCAGTAAAACCTCATGTGGAAATGTCTCTTGACCCTCTGCAGTTTCCTTAAACCCCAAATCTGGGAGCAGTTATTTTTAATACCAGTCACACTTAGTGTGTCCAAACTTTTGACTGGTACTGCACATGCTGCAGAGAACGTATTCCCAATCTTGATAGTGATGGCTGCACTGTGAGGATCACTGTCTTTGATTTCTCAGGTGCATCTAAAATGATTCAGCCACTGCTGTGGAAAGAGAAGCTACAGGAAATGTCAATAAACTCGTCCACCATCTCATAGATTATTGAACAACTGACAAACATGCCATAGTATATGAGACTGGGCAGTGGTCTTTCTGATTTGGTGATGTGCAGCACTGGAGCTCCACAGGGGACTGTGCTGT